>PVKM010003758.1:0-55668 GCA_004027735.1 Carollia perspicillata | reverse complement strand
CCCCTCCTCAGTGCCCAGAATTTGGAAGCTGTCTCCTCTGGGCCCACGCGTGTATTAAAGGCTTACTCCGTCACCCCATACCGTGTAAGAGTTCGTTTTCCCTCAACAGTCTTAGGGAGAGTGAGGGCCCCCCTCACAGCTTTGGTGAAAAAGGGAACCACGAGGTTTTGCCAGAGTGCACATCCCTGCAGCTCTGGTGAAGGAAAGAAGAGACTTTGCCTGGACAAACGGGTACAAAGAACTCTTGCCAGTAGATCATGAGAAGGTGCCACATGGTTTTGGATTAATTGGATATCCTGCCTGGATGGCAACATGGCTGATGGTGCCAGCAGCCTGGAAACACAGACGTGTGCTCTTTCCCTGAGTTACGGTACCCTGAATTAGGGCAGGGGGGAGACAGGAGCTGCTGAGTGCGGCTGTGGGTATCTCAAAGGACTTTGATATTTTAATGAAGACATTAGGTCACTACTTTAAGTCTGTATAGCCTTAAATAAACATTTCTTTTCCTTTTCACAAATCTCTGGCATTGAGAGATATCTTTCCAATTGGGGGTGGACACATGAAGCCAGTAGGTGGCCTTGACGGTATTAGTATACCATCCTCCTGAGTCCGGGCCCCTGTGTGTGTATGTGACTGTTCTGTAACAATAGTGCTTTGCACCCCCCAGCACCCAGCCTAGAAATGGAAAGAAGGTTAATATGGAAGTTGAGGGCTAGCAGAAGCATGTTGCCTGCACCTGGAAACAGCAGGGTTACAGAGGCACAGACGTGTAGTGAGTGTAGGAGAGAATGCGGTCAGAGATCCATGGGGTAAAGCAGTGCTGTCTGCTAGAAAGAACTGTCCGGGGTGATGCACACAGCGTATATCTGTGATTTCCAATTCAGTGGCACTAGCCACACGAGCCCTTGAAATGTGGCCAATGTGACCGAGAAACTGAATTTTACAGTATAATGAAATAGCCTTGTTGGATTATACAGACTTGAGGGAAGAGGGATCATGTTAAGGAATTTGTTTATAATCCTCATCCAAGGATACATTTATTGATTTGAGAGAGTGGGGAAGGAAGAGAGAAAGAAATACTGATGTGAGAGAGAAACATCAGTCCATTGCCTCTCATACGCACACCTACTGGGGACTGAATCCACAACCTTTAGGGATACAGGATGCTCCAACCAAGCAAGCCACACTGGCCAGGGCAAGGAATTCTTAATTAATGGCATTATGCATCTGAATTGTGAAGTCCTTATGCATTTCCAGTAGTCCCCAAGAGGTGAGGGCTGTGTATGAATCTCCGGTCACTGAATAAACAGGCTTAGATGGGTGACTACACAGTGCCCTGAGTCCAGGAGGCCCTGGAGTGCCTGATGGGAGCCAGCCCCTCATGGGGCAACTGCAGACCCACTCTGCTCAGCGGTCAGGCAGTTAGGAAATGAACGAGTGGGTGGCCCTACTGCAGGTGACAATTCCGTGGTGCTGGAAGGCTGTGAAGGAGCGTGGGAAACAGGTGCCTAAAGGGGCGACTCCTAGAGGAAACAGGAGGGAAGAAATCTGTCACTTGATGTGTCATTGCTGATGCACCTCAGAAGCCTGTGAAACACACCCCTTTTACACAAGCACTGAACTCACAGAGGTTTCTTCCCAGCTCCATCAGCTTGGAGAACGGAAGACATGTTTGGGGTCCAGTGGGGATCACAGGTGTCTTGTCGGAGACAGTGCTGAAATCAGCAGCATTTCACCAGGTCACTCCAGAGTAACCGGGCAGTGAGAGGACCATGCCGGGGACCGGGAGAGGACAGAGAACCGCCCTGTGGACGAGCATCTGTCCAAATGCTGCTGAAGGCTTTGCAGACCTCCCCCAGCAAAGGCTTGCTCCTTGCACACTTTCATTTCAGGGGGATTTGGGGGAAGGAGGACATGTGGCATTTGCTAATGGTTGCCCTCCTGACAGTGAGGACATGTGTTCTAGGGGAGCGTGGACTGGAGTGGCCTCCAGTCTCTCGCAGGTGTGTGCCGGCATCCATGTAGGCGCTCTGCCGACCCCTGGAGAGGGGCCCTGAGTTAGTCTCGTGCCAGGGAGGCCACTGGTGCAAGACACAGGAAAGCAGAAGAGTCTCTTACTCAGGGGTCTGTTGTGTGTTTAATTTTGTTCATAAAACAGCAGGCTCTTCCTTTCTAGTCTTTCCCCCCACTTCAGATTTTCTACATTTGGTGTCATTCTTAGAAATGTGTCTTCCTCCACAAGATGACAAAACTTTACTCTCATAATCTAGTACTTTTACGTTTTTGTTCCCCCCTTGTAAACATTATGACTAAACATACGTAACACAAAAGCTAGCACCTGAGCCATTTTTAAGTGCGCGGTTCAGTGGCCTGAAGCATATTCACGCCACTGGGCGACCATGGCTGCCATCATCTCCAGAACTCTTTCCTCCTCCCCACCTAAAACGCTAACTCTCTTTCCTCTGCCCCTGGGCCCCGGCCACCACCATTCTACTTTCTGCCCGTGTGAATTTGACTGCTCTGTGCACCTCATGTAGGTGGAACCAGACAGCATCCATCCTCCTGCGACTGGCTCATTTCACGGAGCATAATGTCTTCAAGGTTCATCCGTGTTGCAGCGTGCGGCAGAACTGCCTCCCTTTTTAAGGCTGAATCACGCTCCATTCTGTGCATGTGCCAGTTCTGTTTATCCACTCATCCTTCAATGGACACTGGTAGCTATTGTGAATAGTGCTGTGAACACTGGTGTGCAAATATCTGAGTCCCTGCTTTCAGTTCTTCTCAGTATATACCTGGAAGTTGTGTTTTTCCCCTTTAAATATGTAATCTACCTGAATGGAGAGGCTTGTCTTGTGAGGTAGGAAGAGGTGGAAACCAGCCTTTGTTCTACTAAAGGCCAACTAACTAGCTTATTGTCTTGTGGCCTTTACTGAATAATTTTGCCCACTGCTTTCAAGTGTCGTTGGCAGTGTCCACCTGCTCGGCCAGCAGTCCGATGGGACACTTATGCTCACAGGAGCAACGGGCCATACCTGTCACCAGCCTCACTTAGTTCTGCAGGATACTAACCAGAATTATGTTGGGTTGGCCAAAACATTTGTTTGTTTTTTTTTTATACAATGGCTCTACTAGTGCTCAGTGTCTTGAACTTCATTCAAAACAGTTTTGTTAGATTGTATTGTGACAGCTGTCATCATGTGCATTTAAAAAATATCAGACATTGATGAATTTTTGTGCAGCCATTTTAATATTGAAGATGGAAGAAGATACGCATCATTTTTGGCATATTGTGTGTTATTATTTCAAGAAAGGTAAAAACGCAACTGAAATGCAAAAAAAGATGTGCACAGTGCATGGAGAAAGGGCTGTGACAGAAGAATGGGTCAAAAGTGGTTTACGAAGTTTCTTGGTACTATTGACATTTTGGCTAAAGTTCTTGATTCTTTGCTGTGGGGCTGTCTTATGCATTTGGAGATGTTTAGCAGCACCCCTGGTCTCTACCCACTAGAAGCCAAGAGCAGGAGACAGTTAACATACTCAAATATCCAAATCAATACAGTTATTGGTAAAAATGAAAAATGTCTTTTATTTTTCATTTTCATGGAAAAAAAACAAGCTGACTTCTGGCCAACCCAACAGCATGTCAGCGGAACAGCGTCAGGGTCCGAGAACAGCCCAGGAGTGAATCTGTTGGTCCCCAAGTGACAGCACAGGATAAGAGAACAAGGCTACACAGGAACAGTGGTGCCTGTAAGAGCCCGTGAGCATCACTCTGAGGGCCCTCAGGGAAGGTCACAGGTGACTGCGGGGGTTTGTAATGTGCAGGGAAGCCCCGAAGCCCTCCCTCCCGCCAGCAGTGGTGTCTGTCTGGAGTCCTCCGGGTCCCAGTGCAAGGTACTCGTTAGGGGTCAGTTTTTACAAGGGACAAGGCGGCCTGGTAGCGCTGCTGACACCGCCTCTATCAGGTTTCCAGGCAAATAATGCTGGGAGCGGGCGGATCCAAGGTCTTTTCCTCATGGAGGAGAAAGCGTGTGAATTCTTCATTCACACCAAATTCTATCACATACCAAATTCCAGCGGTGAATGTTCCTGGATTTTGTGTCTTATTCCACTAAATCTGTTTGTCTATTTTTAAGCCAGCACCACATTATTTCAATGATTTTTAAATGACTCTTTCGTGGAAGTACAATACACTCAGGGAAAAGGGCTTAACTCCTAAGTGTAGGGGCCAGTGAATTATTTCGCAGTGAACACAACCCTGAAATCACCATCCAAATCAGGAAACAGAACACGACTGTCACCGGGAGAGCCCTGGTTCTTGCCAATGCTGTAAGGAATTACAGATTAGCAAGTCTACTAGAGTGCAAGCAGGGCTTATTGGTGATACCTTCCCATGGAAGAGAATGGGCCTTGTTGAGGTGGGGGAGGGGAAGGCATAGGTTCAGGGCAAATCAGGGTAAGGGCAGCCAGAGGCCAGGGTGGCAAGCATGCGGGGGGGGGGGGCAGAGAGCCCAGAGTGCCAAGCCTCCCCACCCCTCCTCCAGTCCTTTGTTTTGAGGACTTACACAGTTGGCAGGACAGGGGTGAGGGGTTTACATATTGATTGACACGTCAAGGTGGTGCCAGCTTGGGTTGTGAGCATGAACACCCAAAGGTGTTAATGGGCTTCTTCCTTTGGGTACAATGGGGCCTCTCCCGTCTTTCAGGCCTTGGGATGAAAGCAGTTTCAAATGCTTTTTTTCCCAGATAGTGGAGACCATACTTAGAAATCCAAGGGCTCCCCTCCTTCCTGCCTTTAGTTGCCCTCTGGCTGCTCATTCTACTGTAACACAACCAGCCAGCCCACGCTCTTCCTGCCAGCCTGCCCCGTGTGGTTGGAACTGTGTCGGTCTGGTTCAGCAGGAAGTGTTCTCCAGAGCCCGTGGTCCTGTGTTAGAGCTGGCCAGGGGAGTTTGCAAGAGATTCAGGACTCAAAAGTGAAGCCACAGCCATCACTCTGACCATCACGGCGGCAGATGTGGGGACGAATGCAGAGGTGGAGGTGGTTTCCATTTTATCTTTGCCCTTCTCTGCCTCCAGCCCATCAGCCTTGCTGCCAGCTCCACCGCCCAGAGTAAAAAACCTACCTGCTTGTGGTTCAGCTTCCCATAGGGGCCACCAGCAGGGCTTTGGGAAGGCCAGCCGACGACTGCTCCCATGCTCTGACTCTCCTTCTCCCCTCTTGTGCGAGGTCCGAGTCCGTATTTAAAACAGTCCCAGTGATTCTGCTTTCCTAATGGAACCTCTGTAAAGGCTATTGATTTTTGTATGTTTGATGTCTATCCTGCCAGTTTATTCTTTTATTTAGTTTTATTAATTCCCTGAAGTTGTCTAGGAATAATATCATGAAATCTACAAAAAGATAAATTTTACTTTTTATTTATCCATTCTTATGCCTTTGATTTTCTCCAGTCACATTAATACTTTTATCTGGACAGTGTTAAATAGATGGAGATAGTGAGCATCCTTGCCTTGGCGCCAGGAATCAGATGTTATATAAAATGAGAAACATTTTTATTGACATTTGTATGTTTGGTCATGTTTTTAGGAAAACCTCGATTCCTATTTTCTTGTGTATTTTTTATCTTCAACAGCGTTGAATTTTATCAATGGCTTTTCAGGATCTATGCACATAAATGTGTTTTTTTTCTTCCTCGGGGCTCCAACAGCATGAATATTAGTTCTTTGCCTACCTTTCACTTTTTCCCTGACCTTTTTTGCTTCTTCGTCATTTTTACTTTTTGGTTGTTTTCTTGCCTTTCTTCAATGATTCCTAGTTTCATCTGAATCTTCTCCCTTGGGCATCTTGTGACTTACCCCCATTTCTCTGAGACCCCACACACTAGCTTCTTTTTCTGTCTTCCCTGCATTTTTTCGGGGGAGGATCTGCCTCTGCTACCGAGCCTCGTGGTAGGCGAAGGGGTGGAAATGGGAGAGCGCACATTGGGATTTGGTGAGTTTTCTCTCTCTAGCTATTTTGGAGATTTGATACTGTCTGCCTTCCAGATATGCTGAGAATGTGGTTTTGTGTTGAATTTACTTTGCCTTTCTTGATTCATGTGCTTGTGAAGGCAATGCTGGCAGAGAGATAGCCGTCGCAGTCACCACCATCTTCAGCTCCCTGGAAGTCCCCTACACAGGTTAGTGAAGAGTCTGTTTTTAAAGCTTCAGCTTGTGGCTGTCTTATGTAAAGCTCTGGAGGGAAGACGAGCCAGAACTGGAGGGGAGCCTAGCACCTGCTCAGAGTCTCTGGCTGCAGTGTTAATGGAGTTTGGTTCGGACCGACCACCTCGGTGTATTTTCTCTACTTACAATGTTTTGATTGCTGTGGTGGACATCAGTGATTTTGTCTGACACAACCTCTTGATTTCCTTTGGGGAACCACCCTGTGTCAGGGATGGTCACCTCCCACGTCTAGACCTAACTAATCAGTATAATATCCACCTTTCAAGGTACAGTGATTGGTTGAGGGTAGCATGGGACCAGTCAATCCAATGAACCTGGATCTCTTACCAGAACTGAAAGAAGAGAAGAGCCTTTTTTTTTGCTGGGGGTGATAAGCACAAAATATTCCTGACTGTTCTAGTCTTGCATATACCGCACAGTTTCTGACCATTTATAGGAGGTTTACATGAGCTAATGGCTTACAGAGCCCTTACTGCCCCAAGAAGTCCAAGGTGGAAAAAATAGGATGATACAGTGCAGGGCTGCCAGAAGGCCACTGGCTCCGTGCCTGAGAGTGATCACCAGCTAAGAGGTGTAATGAGTGACCTTGAGAAGACAGATGCCACATATTATCAAAGAGTCAATTTTTAAAAGATTTTCTTGGAAATTCCTTCATCCTTCATTCAGTAGCCACAGCTTAGTCTCCTTACTCTGAAACAATTATAGTCTTTAAAAAATTAGTCAAAGCATCTTCTGATCTTATGTTAGGAGCACCTAGAACTCTGATGTTTATGCACTGGGTAAATCTCTAGTGTTAAATAGTTATGAATCAGTGCCACTTTTTCTTTCCCATATTACCACACTGGTATAACATTCTTGAACATAAAGAATAATAGTTATAATGTTTCAGTGACCTTGTCTGTCAATTCCAACATTTGTTAGTTCTCGGTCAATTTTAATTAATTTCTCATTACGGGTTATATTCTCCTTTTTTGCATTTCTGATAAATCTGGACTGAATGCCAGACATGGTGATTTTACTTTGATGGGGGCCGTATCATATTTTTATGTTCCTCTAAATATTCTTAGGCTCTGTTTTGGAACACAGTTACTGGGAAACTCATCATTTGGGGTCTTGTGTGTAACGTTTGCGAGGTAGGGGCAGAGCAGCATTCCCTCAGGCTTTTTGCATAACCCACCCACACACTGTGAGTCACGAAGTGCCCAGCACCGGCTGGTAGGAGCCGGTCCATGCACGTGTCCTGGCCATGGTTACCTCCACCCCCTTGGACGGTTCTTTCTCCAGCCTTAGGTGGTTTCCTTAGGTGCGCGTGCTGGCCGGAGCTCAGCGGAATGCTCCGAGGACTCTGGACATCTCAGGAATCCCCTTCTCGCAGCCCTCTCCACTCTGTCTCCCCAGCAGCCCCAGGACTCTAGTTCCGGCTCCTGCACTCGGGAACCACCCGGCTCCACCCTGACTTCCCCTCGGTGCGCAGCCTGGACTCCCTCAAGGCTGTGAGCTGGAACAACAGGACAACTCCTTTCACCTGTTCCCTTTCTCTCAGGGACCATTGTTCTTTGTGCCGTGATGTCCAGTGCCTTAGAAACCACTGTTTCATGTTTTGTCGGGTGTTCTCTTATAGTTTCAGGTGAAAGTGGATGCCCACAACAGATGCTATATGCTATGCAATAGGCGCTATAAAAATACTACAGAAACACTTCTAAAGTATCACCAAAATAAGTTGGCAAATTGGCACAGTAAATACGCAGTTCTAACCATAAGCTTTACTAGAAACTATCATCAATCTAACTCTGTAAGTTACTATAAACACTTTTCTGAAGCTAGTGTTTCCCACTACAGCCAATCTAAAAAAAATGCAGTAAGGTATGTTATGCAGGCCCTGGGCGGGCAGCTCAGTTGTTTAGAGTCTCCTGGAGGGGCGCAGGCTGCTGTACTGAATAATCTTATTTGTGTTTATAGCTTCTCTTGTATATTCACAATCTCTCATATCTTACATAAGTAAGAAGATACTAGTCTTATTAAAGATGCACTGGAAATTACCCAGCATAGAAGGGTGTAAGTTGAAAGCACAGTGGAAGGATTTTTACCATTTAGGTGATTCTATTTCCAAAAATTATCTCCTGGATCGGACTGGGAGAGTTCATGGAAACAAAGCATCATATCATTTAGTTGCTATGTAATAAAGCATCTCTCTCAGTTAATGCTTTGGATAAACTGTACTTAGAAAAACAGCCAAGTATCATGCAACAGCACCTGCTATTGTGCAACAAATTAATGTAAATTTATTGGGTGGAAAACGGGGAAAGAAAAAGATAGGGTGGTTCTCTATTGACATTAGAATTCATAAAAGGATAAACTCGGGTCCGAAATCTTCAGCCCACACCACAGACTTCGTGTCCCGATGACTGTGGAAACAGGCCAGCCCTGGTTGCTGGGCTCAGGGGTCGCGCGGCGCAGCCACAGACGCAGCTCCTCCTCTGTCACCGACGTCACTTTCTCTCTAGATCAGGATACTTCTTGGGCCCAAGTCTAAGATTCGGTTTGCTCTCCCACCGATGTAGAACAGACTGGTTGGACATGACATTGCGCCTTTTCGCCTGGTCCTGTTGGAAAGAAACACACCTAACACTGTTCAAAACTAACTGCAGAGCCGTGGGCCTATTTTGTCTTCACATCATTCATTCAGCAAGGGAGGTGGTTCTAGTCTGGACAGCTTGGGGGAGGCAGAACTTTTAAGAAAAAAATTTAGTTCATTGCTTTCCTTGCAGTAGTTTAAAGAAATCTACAGATTAGTAAAGAGGACAGCTGGATGAAGACAAGACTTCTACAATTAGAAATCTAAGAAGTGCTTAAGACAGCCACGTCTAACTAAACGCCCTACCTCTTCCCGCCACCTGTTTTCCCGGGGAAGCCTCTGTAACCGGTTTTTTGTCAGCTCAAGTTGTAGGCCATCGAACCTGCACTTAAACCAGCGGTGAGCTTCTTCCAGGTTAGCTGTTATCTGAACATATAAATGTTATCATTAAAAGTTACAACAGACATTCAAGTTTTTTTGTGTATTAGTTCAAGAGACTTTTTACCTAAGTATTAAAGACCCAAATTCTGACTGGAAGGTTCTTGCAACCTATTTGCATAATACACATCCTATCGACGAGACAGTAATTTCTGAACACGGAGCTAAAGATGAAGGCAGGCCAGCTGCTTCACATGCCTTTGGTGGTATTTCCTGGATGTGAACGCAGGTACGACAGAATCCAGGAGGAAAATAGGAATGAAAGTACAAGACAACACTGAAAGTGAGAATGGTAGTTCAAACCGTATTTTGAATTTTATTTTCTAAGACTAAATAATTCTGCAAAGTCCCTACACCGTGAAGGCAGGATTTTTCTGTTATGCTTTATGAAAAAACGGAGGGCTTGTATATGCCCGGCACTTTCCTAAGTATTTGGGATTCTTTGGTGTTTTGAAGGGAGAGCTAACAGATGTTTATTTTATGTGAAGTATGCTTCAAAACAGGTCCAGTACACACACTCTGGAATAAAAAGTAAAATGACTGGTTTTCCCCTTTGATTACCTGTTTTGTGACGGCATTTCTGGTTTTGATTCTGAGGTCTGAGAGAGTGCATTTCTCTGAGCCCCGAGTGCGGGGGCTCTCTCTGTCTAGCTCACTCACCCTGCGTCTCCACTGCCTGGCGCCTGCCGTATGCAGGTCCTCAATACATGTGCTACCTGGTCCTTGTCCCGCATTAGCCAGGCCACAGTGGAGCTATGACACAGTGAGACAAGGAGGTAGAGCTCCCTTGTCACTTAACTTTTAGAAAGCTACAAAGCTACCTTCCAGGTCTGTTTGTACATCCCACCCCACAAACCAGACCGGCCCGACATTTCTCCAGCACTTTTACCAGCAGTGGAGGGAAAGATGCTTGGAACGGCATTGTGCATCCCGTCTCCTCCTGCCTGGCGAGTGAGAGGACAGCCAACGTTTACTGAAACCTACTCTGAGCCATCTATCGGAACAGCAGAGTAGGAGGCGTTGACTTCCTGACTCATGAACGTGGGAACTGATGAGTTAACAACGTAAATGCGGATTCCTTCAGGGCACAGCAGGTGTCACAGCTGGCACTCAAACTCGGGCTTGTCACGGTCCGTATTTTTTCAGCATACCACTGTGATAGTTGTATTGCCCCGTAATTTAACAGCTATCAAAGGGAAATACCTTGGTCAACTGACAGCAACATCACTGTAATCCCTTACGCTCATTAAGATTCTGTTTCCTTTTCTAGAAAATAGGGGTGGTTGTAGTAGAATGATTTCAAAGGTCTGTTCCAGCTCTGAAAATGTGTGATTGTAAATGCCTTCAAAAAAAGCAGATTCAAAAATTAACAGGGCCTACTTCACACTTCTATTTATTGATTGAACAAAGAGCTTCCACTTTCACGTCAAACAATAATGCGTTAAAATCCACCCGCGGCTGGTCTTCCCGTCTGCTGCTTACTGCGCGGGACGTGGGCGCCAGGGTTCGCCCGCACTTCGGCCGTCTAGCGTATCCCGGCAGCACACACAGTCTTGGTCTACCAGTGATCTCTTCTTTACGACGGAGCCTACACTCAGTGAGCTGCCGGTTCTTGCCCGTCCTGCTCCTGGCGACTACGCTACCGGAGGAGTTCACACTGACGTGCGAGCTTCAGGGTGGCCATGTCTGAAGAAACTCGTCTAATTCTCTCTGTCCGTGGTTCTGGCTCACCTGTTCTGATTCCACGCTGGCCTCTTTCAGTTTGCTCTCTGTCGCCTCTTTACATTTCTTCAGGTGTCTGACGGTTTCTTCCAGTTCCTGAAAACGTGATCCAAACAGTTTACAAAGTCCCAGTGCACCTCACTGAACACAAAGCTTCAATACTGGTAGTAAGTGGGCAACCAAATTATGAAACCGTGACTGGGGACATCCAACCTCAGGTGCTACCCGAATACACGGTAGAGCGGTAATTTTCAGTTTACCTACCGTGTATGTATGTGTATATGATTACATATTTTGATTTTGATTTACGGTTTGATTTTGATTTCTTTCTCCTGAAACAAAGTGATTAACATCACTTTCCAGAATTGGAGGGACACTTTTCATAGCAGAGTCTCCACTGGAAGCTAGAGCTCGATGGTCTCATAAAGGTCCCTTTTCAGGGATAAAACGTGATGCTTTTCATTGGGGTGGGCATAGGTAAAAGTCCTGAAACTGCAGTGGGTGCACATGGGCCACAGGAAGTCCCCGGAAAACCATGAAATTCAGTTCACAAATCTTACTTAGTAACTACTACTTTGCATATGTAGTTTTAGCTGTTCTTTTTAATTTTTTAAAATATTATATTTATGTTTAGAGGGAGGAGAAGGGAGAGAGAAAGAGAGGGAAAGAATAATTGATGTGAGAGAGAAACATCAATCAGTTGCCTCTGGTACGCACCCTGAGGGGACAGCACCCACAACCCAGGCATGTGCCCTAACATGGAATCAAACCTGTGACTTTTTGGCTTGCAGGGCGATGCCCAACCAACTGGGCCACGCCAGTCAGGGCAGTTTTAGCTGTTCTTTTTAAAAAGTGCATCATTTTTGTTAGGCTAAACACTGAGAACATGTGCCACAGTTGAAGCTATAGGCTACTTCCTAGATACTATGATTCTAAGAACCGAGTGGAAATAAACAACTTATAACTTTGTTTTCATCGATAGGGTCTAGAAAATTCAGGTGCCCCCTGCCGGGTGCTTTGGCGCCCGCTGTGTGCTGGCAGGCTCTGAGATGCGTCTCGGGAAACCGCTCACCTGGCAGCGGTTCTCCAGCTCCTGCCGTATCTTCCGCTCCGCCTCCAGCCGCAGCTCCTGCTGTTTGCTCCGTGCTGAGGTGTCGTACTGGCTCCGGGCCAACATCTGCATCTCTTTCTGTAGGTTATTCATTTCAGATACAAATCTCTGGATACTCAACGACTGGCGGGGCACAAAGAGGGGAAACAGTTGGTGTCCAAGTTCAGGATCTTATGTGAATGGTAAACATAGTCTGTGGAAATCATCTACCTGTTCATAGTTTTTCTTCTGATATTGATCCTTAATTAGCTCCATTTGCCTCAATTCTGTTTCTATTTGCTGAAAGTCAATGTGGAAATAACATAGATCAGTGGAGTGGCTGGCTCGCTCTTTGCCCACAGGATGACAAAGAGTCCCACGCGGGATCTGCAGTTAACAGTTCCCCCTCCTGGGCTTGCCTTCCCACCCAGGCCACTGACCCTGACAGAGCCAAGTCCCGTACAGCCCCGTGGGAGAGGCAGATGTGCAGCTGGAACAGGACACTGGCAGCTACTGAGAAACCAAACGTTCACACAGCAGTGTCTAGGCTGGAAAAAAGAGACAGTCCCCCCAAGGCAATCTGCCCGCTTCCCGGGTGAGGCTGTAACGCCCAAAGAACTGCCTGCCCGGGGCTTTGTCAGTTACTGAGGAAGTGAGGGGAGACATACGGTTTCTCATACAACCTTCATCCTCTCCACATTCTGAGCATTGTTCGCCTTAGCCGACAGGTGGAGCTTAATTTGCGCCTTCTGATTCTTTATTTTCTCCTTGCTACTGTTCAGTAGCTTTTCCAGCTCTGTGAGTTTCTGCCGCAGCTCTCGGTTGGTCCGGGACACTTCCACTGATCTGAAATTGGCTTCATCAAGGGCTTTCTTCAGCTGTGGAACACAAGGGAAAATGAGCACATTTTTACCTTCCATTTAGTGAAAGAAGTGTATGTGTGTAGCTTTGTCCCTATATTTTGTTTTCTTTAAACCTTTCTTTTAAAAGGGAGGGCAAGTGAGGCAATAATAATGTGCAAATAAGTAGATTAGTGGAGGAACACTCTAAGTGATTTTCATAATTTTTAACACTAAACAGCACAATCTTTCTTAGAACAGATAAATAATGTAAATGTAAGTTCAACATCTGCTCTTTTAAGAGCATGGATCTGGGGTCAGACTGAAGTTCAAATTTCAGCTCACCAATTACTAACTAATTTTGGGTGATTAACTTCCCTAAGACTCAGGTTTATCACTGAGAAAGAGTGTGAAGAGCCTACTTCACAGGATTCACTTAACAGTTAAGTAAGACCAAGTACAGAAGGAATGAAGAGCCTGGCACACACTTGCTCCGTGATCACACCCCTGCTTTAAGTGTTTCTCTCCCTTCCTGTCACTTGTGATCCCATGTCTGGAGAAGTGAAGATAAATTATATGGTGGTTTATATAAATATTTGTCAGTTATTGACTATCATTACATGTATTTTTATAATACTGCCTTTTGTTTTTTAAAGAAAATTGCCTGGTGGAAAAATAGCATAGTGATTACTGCTAAAAACAGGACAACAGGCCTGAAATGGAGTCACTTACACTCCGTCACCAAACTGAGACTAATTACAGTTTCAGTTCTCCCAGAAATGGACTCTTGAACCTGTCAGTCAGAGTCACCCGATCAACACTAGCTGGATAATCCTCCTGGAGACCCCTGTTATAACCCTAAAAGATAGTAACTTTGCAATGACCACCTGCTTTTTCGCCAAGTACAAATTCCTTGTTCCTGCTCTCCTCATTTTTGTATGCTCCTTGTAACTTTCTATCTGCTAGACTGGATGCTGCCCAATTCGAACTGACCTCAAATCAACTTTTAAAAGATAAACTAAGGCATATTACAATTTTTAGTAGTTCTGATGTCAGAAGAAGGAACCGAAGGAGACCCCTGATAGCCCCCAGGAACAATAAGCAACCAGGCAAAGTTGCCCGTGAGCCCCCTGAGCTCTCCATCTTCTCGATGAGGCTGGAGGTCAGAGGCACAGGTGGGCCCCTCTCAGATCCTAGCTCTGCAGCTTTCGTGCCACGAGCTTCCCGACTGGATTGCAGCATTTCTTTTTTCCAGGCTAGGTCCGACTTCAGCTGGACTTGAGTCCGGGGTGAGGCCTCAGGTGGAACTTTGTTTAAAGCCTGAACGAGCAAGTTAACCTTACCAAAGATGATCTTGAACCGCAGTGGCCAAGTGGGGAACTTTTAGCTAGATAAGCTCCTCTGTTTACAAGGTGCTCCAAAGAAAAAGGGGTCTCAGCCTAGCACTCACCATAAAGGGTAGAGGGAAAATTATTTTTCCGCCTCTATGGCTTCTGGTGACCAGGATGAGACCCACTGGGAAACCCACTCCTTTAGAGCCTACAGACAGGATCCCGGGAAAATGGGCAGAAGCTGGAAATAGGTACGAATTCTTAACCAAAGCCCGCTATCCCAGATCTCTACCTGTGGTGCCTGGTTCAAGAGAATGTAAAATTTCACATTGTCCCTTCCTTTCCAAATTCAGATTGGCAGGCAAAAAACATCTGTAAGAATTGGATCCTTGAACTGCTTTCAGGTATCCATTGGTAGTTAGTCCTTTCTCACCAAGGATAGCTATTGCCTCCTTGTCTGTCTCATTTTGTGTCCCGAGAACTGGGCTGGGCACCTGCCAGGTTGGGGGCTCACAAAGTATAGCCACACAGAAGTGTGGGTTCCACTCTGTTCGCAGCGTGACAGGGCTGGCAGGAATGGGGGCTGCACTTCCTTCGCTGCTAGGCTCTTAGTGACTGTTGCCAGATGTCAGAGGAACTGTCTTACTCTTTCTTTTGGTGGCTCTGGATTTTGGGAATCTTTGTGACTTTTGGGAGGATATTTACTGCTTGTCCCATCCTGGCTGAAATCTAGCAAAATATTTGAAAGATACACTATAATTGCTAAATGCACCAAATTTGGCAAATTAAAGACCAGCGTCCCCAACCAAGTAGTAGAATTATTTTAATTCCTCCCTCCCTTTTGCTCATGATACAACATTTAGTGTCTGTCTTGATTTTTTTTCTATTAAAATGACTGTTTTTTAACTGTTCTCTATTTGCAATAGAACTACTTTGCTTAGACCTAGCCATTTAAAGTCCAAAGTAATTGTTCTAGCTCTCTTGAGCCTCTATGTCTCCAGTTCCTCTCACTCTTGCCTACCCTCCACTGCTCTCAGACCAACCTTCCTAAAACTGTGCTCATACCATTACCTCCACCCACCCCACCCCTACCTTTCTCCGAAACCGACAGCACTCCACTTTTGCCTAGGAGTTCCCATCCAACCTTCTGGTAGTCAAGGCCGTGACTGGTCCCACCCAGGCAGGCCACTCTTTCTCAGACATTTCCCAGTCTCTGCTCTGATCAAGAGAGATACATCCTTTTCAGTTGCTCACGCACCCTGCTCATTGTTACTAAGCTTTGTTCGCCCTTTCACATTGGGCATCTGTCAGCTCCTCCAGTCTCAATCCAGTTTCCCAAAGAATAACTGCATCCAACAGCCAGTTCAGGTCTCAAAAGGCCTTCGGCTGGAGAGGAACCCGACTCCGTACCTCAGCCACCTCCCGCTGAGTCGCTTTCTTGGCAGTGTCCCTCTCAGTCTGAAACTGCTTCCTTAGAGTTTCTACGCGTTCAGCGTGCAGTGCTGCTTCCATTTTAGATTCCTCAGCCATCTGTTCTCTGTTGTGAAAAAGACAGATAATAATCACTTTTAGAAGGTGAGGAGGTAAGGAAGATCTGGAGGGGAATTTGCAACTTTCCAAAAGGTGAGTGATTAATAAATGTGATCAGACCTGTCAGATGAACTTCACCAATGTGGGGCTCATTAGAAGGAGGAAAGAAAGCATTACCTGTAGCGTTAAAAAAACTTACTCAGTATAAAGAGACCCAACTCAAAGAGCGAAACACACACTCTTGTTTTAACTAATAATGAACAGTCTTGAGCCAGCAACACTGCCCCAGAATATAAAATTTGCAAGGATCACAAATACGAAAAATACCTTTTCTGCTTTAGCTTATACCTGCCTCCCGTGTCCACATGTTCACCACCTGGCAGGAGTCAAGTTCTGCGTGCACACCGCATTTCCCTTGGGCATACACTTCCATGGAAGGTTACTGACATCTAAGTCATATTTACCTACATACAGTTTACGACAAAACTTGAGTGGCTTCATCTGAACTCGATGAGTTTGACCTGACTAATCTCAGGCCCAAACTGACAACAATGGTTTAGCATCTGCTTAGATGGAGCCACCCCACTCCTCGGTGGGAATAGCCCATCCAGGCTCCTGTTATTCTTTTTCCAATTCATGCTTTTAAAGGACACATAGGCTTTTGATAGATAGGGTTTGGCAGAAACATGCAAGTGTCCCTTCTAACCAGTATCTGTTCAATTTTGGTTTAATCTTTGTGCAGAGGAGAAGCTTGATACTACGTGAGTTGATAATGAGCACACCCCAGACAGCTCATATCTGCGGCTGCTCAGCTATTCCTGGTTCCTTGACACGGCTCCCTTGAGAGTCCTAGTTCAGTAGGCGGAAAGCATTTGAAACGGTTTATGTGAATAAGCCAAACTTCCTCTCCCAGAGGCTCTTCCCTGATTTCATTATGACTATCCTGCCCTTACTTAAAGGTTTCCAAGTTCTGTAGCTCAAGTTCTTTTTTCTCCAGTTTCTCCTGGACATGGTCAAGCTTTGTCTGCAGATGATTATTTGTCTGGAGAGCCTGCTCCAGGCTCATTGCCAGTTTCCGGTTGTCTTCTCTAGTTACATCTAGAGCTTTCTGTAGAGGCTCCATCTGAAAGGGAGAAGAGGGTTTTTGATTCCACTGTAACAGATGCAGAAAGTCCACAACACTGTAGTCACTCCTCCTACATCATCAAGTGCCGCTGAAACAGTAATTAGTTGGAAACACAACTGGGAATCTCTCCAGATGCCTGGAATATATATGTGAGAACTTACTGTAAATATCGCTTTGGAGACTCTTAGAAGGCAATGGGAAGGGCATGCTCCATGGGTCACTAGAGGGCTTTGGACAATATAGCCAACTGAATTTATTCTAATTTTTAAATGTTTACAGTAGTTAAATTACCCCTCCTGATCCTATGACCTTCCGGTGTTACTGCCTACAGAGATAAGAACTGGCAAATCTTGTATATCCTTCCAGAAAAAAAAACTTATTTATAGAAACTATCCATGTGTATTTTATATACATGCTTATGTGCAGATACATTTTCATGTGTGCATACACCTGTGAGCACACGCAAGTATGTGTGTCCTAATAGTGGGCTCACTCTAGCTAGTTTTTTTAAAAAAATTGATTTTAGAGAGGGAGCAAAAGTGGGTGGGGGGGAGAGAGAGGAGGAGAAAGAGAGAGAGAAACATCCATTTGTTGTTCCATTTATTCATGCATTCATTGGCTGATTCTTGTATGTGCCCTGACCAGGGATTGAACCCACAACCTTGGCGTATGGGGACAACATTCTAACCAACTGAGTTACCCTGCCAGGGCTCTAGCTGCTTCTGACTGAGGATATAGTTATTCTCCAAGCCCTTTAACTTCTTCAATCAGCTATGCATTAATAAATGAAAAGAATGTGAACCATATAAGACAAAAAGCATTACACATAATTTTTGTCCTGGTTTCCTAATAAATGATTGACTGTAAGATTGCATGCCCATTTCCCATCTGTAAATATGTCACTGTCCAAAACTCAGACTTGACTGAAAAGAAAATCTACCTGATCGTTTTACTCCATTTTTCCAAAATAGCAACATCCCAATAAAACCAAACACTTCAGTGTTATTAATAACAGCCCGGCTGTACCTCGCTGCTGTGCTGGGCATCCACGACGAGCATCCTGGCCTGCCACTGGTCCACCTCTGCTTCCAGCTTCTGCACTCTCTGCTGATTCAGAGCCCTGCAAGTGCAAGCACAGGAAGAGGGGCTGGAGACAAGAGTCGTCTAGCAACGATGCCACGGGGGGTCACAGAGCGCTTTCCGTCCAAGCTCCTCCTACAAATGGCACATGTAGTAGGTTACAGATGCTCAGAATATCTGAGAGTTGGCAGGCAACAATTAGTAGCCTCAGCTTCCGGTTAAGAAATGAAGACTCCTGCGAATTAAAAACTTGTGCCATCTACGGGACAAGTCTGACTCAATACATTTAGCCAGAGATTTTCAACCAGTGCGCCACAAGCATTTTTAAAACACCCAATACCTGACTATTTAGTCACAGTCACTGACTTCTTTTCCCTTAGGTTGTCAAATAAAAAAATGACAACAGCCAGCACAACAATAGATGTCCAGTGTGAATGAATCAAAATTATACCTATTATTTTTCAACTCAGAAAAAACAGAATATAATTTTTGGTATGGTACAGAATTTTAATAACTTATATGTGCCATGAGGTGGAAAAAGGTTGAAAATTGCTGCATTATGCTATCAATACATGTCAAAAACTAATGGGCTGGTAATTTATAATATTATATAATATATAATCACTATAAATTTTTACATTCATGAACACATACAGAATCTGGTACAAATAATGCCCCTTTTTATTACATAAAAATCTCATTACAAAATCATAAGCATGTTAATCTAACATAACAATATCACACTCCAGCACACCATAAGACATTTTAGGTGAAATGTTCAGATTGCTCTCCATCTCATGTGAGATATTTACGTACCCCACCAACCACACTCAGTGGCGTTACCTCTGCCAGACCCTGTGTACATATTCATTGAATAAACACACAACACACTCTCTCTCTCGCTCTCTCTCTCGCGCTCTCTCGCTCTCACTCCCTAGAGTAGAAATGTATCACCTCTGTATGGACTGGCTTAATGTTGAAATTTCTGCTTCTAAATACAACACTACCTAGAATTGTATTGTGAATAGTAAACAACATTTTTGTTACCTTCCTTTTGAATTTTTTTTTCAGTGCAGAATATACACTTAAAATATGTAACAAGTAAAAATAAGTACAGTCAATATGAAACTCATTCTCTCCTATCACAGAGGCAATACACACTGCTAACAAACACATTACAATATATTTTAGAGGCCTTACTAAACTCAGACCCTTTGTTCATTAGCCTGAAAGGAAGACTTTTATGTAATTTTTGAAACATTCAAAGCAGTTTACTTATAAATACGGTTAGATGTAGTTCTCAGAATGATTCATCTAGAATAATTATTAATCTTTAAATAGGATGCTAATAAATAGATAACTCAAACTAAAGTAGGCACTTAGCTTCAGTTACCGTGACGACTAGAATTCTGCAGATCCACGGGTAAGCTGAAAAGTGTAGGAAACAGCAAAGGTAAAACGTGGATCACGTGAATTTCTAGAATGCATATTCCTTTACATCACTACAAAAATTAATTTCTAATTCCAGACTTTTCATAACTTTAAACTCATTGTTTAAACATGAGTTTTCTGCAAAGGAAGGACTGTAAAGTGACTTGGTTTCTTGACTTCACACTGCTCCTTACTATAGTGTAGCAGAAACACACAAGTACAAAGACAGAAACACAATCTCCAGTACCTTTCTTTCTTGAGGCCTGCGATCTCTGAATCCCTCCGCCCGAGCTCTATTTGCACTTTTTCCAGAGCACCTTGCATCTTGCTGTGAGAAGCCAGCACATTCTCCAGCATGATCGTGACTTTGCAGTTGTCTTCCTTAGCTTCCGCCAGCTGTCGCTGGAAGTTTCCCACCTAACAGAAAAGGAGACCAGACAAAGACATTTGATTCTCTCCGGTTATTCTGCTGCTCCTGAGTCCATTGCTTCTAGGGAAAGAGTGTGGAAATCAGGCATGGCAGAATGCTAAGAGAGATAATTAAAGTGTATTTTATTTTGTTAAGTTATTGTGACTTTAAGAAAAAGAAAACTAGACCCTGACCTATGAATTCCATGCAGAACTCTGAAGTGCTTCCCAACTACTGGCTTGTCTCCGCATGTATTAACTAGACACTGGGGTCAACAACTTCTTGGGTCTGGAGGTGGTCTCAGGCTGGCCTGCTCTGGCCCTGGTCAGCTATTGTGTGATGGCAGCAGAAGAGGAGAACACATCCGAAGCCCATCAGAATTATCTCAGGGTTAAAGACCATAAGAGAAAGTGGTAGCTGCTGCAAAATGATGTAACTCACAGCCCTCTTCAGTGAGGCAAAATCTAGCAACTGCTGCCAAGAAGTTTGGGGTGAGACCTCTGTTTTTACTAAGTACACACATTGTTTAAGTAGGAAGCACTTAGAGATTTAATTTAACATGAACTAACAGAAGTTACTATCATGTTAATAAAGCATAAGTAGGCAAGTTATTACCAAGATCAGATGTGTTTCAACAGAAAAAATTAGAATTTTTTCTTTTGGTTATTTTGTTAAGGTTTTGTTTTGATTATTTTGATTATTTTTCATCCTTTTAAAAAATGTGCGTGTTTTTAAAGATTTTATTTATTTTTAGAGAGGGGAAGGGAAGGAGAAGGAGGGAGAGAAACATCAGTGTGTGGTTGCCTCTCACATGCCCCCTACTGGGGACCTGGCCTGCAACCCAGGCATGTGCCCTGACTGGGAATTGAATCTGCAACTCTGGCTCACAGGCTGGCACTCAACAGCCAGGGCCCTTTAGATTATTTTAGACAGGAAGTTGAAAAATTGGGAGTTAAATGATGCCCTTTTAAAGAAAACATTTTAAAGTGCTTCTAAAGTTTTATTGAGAAGAAAATTGCTCATCTGAACCAATACTCATTGTTTGTTACTAAAGGTAACAAGTAATGACGCAGTATGGCTTGTGAAAGATTACCTGAGCGCCTCGCCCCAGTAGCAGACCTTCCGAGGGGACTGACGCCTTACCTTCTTGTTCTCCCTGTCCTCCAAAGCCTCCAGGTCCCCTTTCAACTTCTGACTCTCTTTCAGCGCTGCGTCACGACACTTCATGGCTTGTGAGAGCTCCTCTTCATTCTTTTCCAGAATGGACTTTACCTTAGTAGGAAAAAAGGGAACGATAAAGCCTTTCCGAAAGCACAGTAAATCAACGGTTAGAGTAAGACACTGCAATTTAGGAACCAAACTTAAAATGCTCAACTAAATAAGCTTATTATAAATAAACCCAGCTTTATTAGCTATTTTTCCCTTTAAAGACAACTCCAACAGAAAAATAAATCTGTGTGAATAAACACAAGCAAACCTAACATTTCGCAGTCTTCCAGGAAGTGCAGAATAAGGGAGAAGGCAGATAAGACTATGAAGACGATGCACACGCGTCTGTGTAATTTCATCCCGTGGACACTGTTTGTGCCCATCGCCACCATTAAGATACAGGACTGGTCCATCGCCACACAGAAACTCTCCTGTGCTACTTCTTTGTATTCGTACCCTCCCCCAACCCCTCCCCTGTACCTTAATAAACACTAATTTGTTCTCCATCTCCACAGTTTCATCATGTCAAGAATGTTATTTTAATTTAATATAACTTTTGTATAAGTAATATTCACATTGTTAATAGTTTTACTGAGGTATGTCTGACATACAATAAGGTATGTATACATAAAAGTGTACAATTTTGATGTATATATAAACTTAAAACAATAATCAAGATAATATGTAATCATTATCCCAACATTTTCCTTATGCTTCTTTGAAATCTCCCATCCGTCTCTTCCTGTTGCTACACCTGTACCCAAGGCAACCACTGATGTGTTTTCTGCCACAACAGTTACTTTCTAGATTTTTATATAAATGAAATCATAGTGTGTATACTCTTTCTTGAATGGCTTCTTTCACTCAGCGTAACTGAGATTCATTCAATCTTTTGCAGGTATTGATAGTTCATTCCTTTCTGTGCTGAAGAGTACTCTATCATATGGACATACCACAATTACTTATCCATTCACCTGCTGGGCACTCGAGTGGTTTCCAGCTTTCAGCTATTACGGACAGAGCTGCTGTGAACACTACGTACAAGCCTTTGGGCAGACATGCGTTTTCACTGATCTTTGGTGGCTACTTAGGAGTAAAGTGGCTGGGTCCATAGGTAGTCGCGTGTTTAACTTTTAAAGAAACTACAAATTATTTTCCGCAGAGGTCGTACCTCTTTACACTCTCTTCAGCAGTGCATGAGAATTCCAGCTGCTCCGCATCCACACTAACACTTGGTATGATCAGTTTCTCAAATTTTAGACATCCTAGAGTTGTGTGGTGGTAACTCATTGTGATTTTAATGTGCATTTCCCTAATGGCTGGTGTTTAACATCTTTTTAAGTGCTTATATATCATCCATATACCTTTCTTGGTGAGCTATCTGTTCAATACTCTGTCCATTCTTTTTACTGGGTTTTTTCCTTAATGAGTTTTGAGAGTTTTTAATACATCCTGGAGACAAGGCCTCTATCAGACATGTGATTTGCAAATATGTTCTCGAAGTCCACAGATTACCTCTTTATTCTCTTAACAATGTCTTTGAAGAGCACAAGCTATCAATTTATCTTTTTTAATGGACTGTGCTTTTGATGTCAAATCAAAAAATCTTTGTGTAATCCAAGATCACAAAAATTTTCACCTATGTTTTCTTCTAGAAGGTTCTGTAGTTTTAGGCCTTACCTTTAGGGCTCTGATCCATTTTGAGTTAATTTTTATATATGATATGAGGTAGAGCTCAAAGTTTTTGTTTTTGAATGTGGATATCTGATTGTGCTCCATCACCATTTGTTAAACAAACCATCATTTCTCTACTTTCATTTTTGTTGAAAATGAAATGTTCATAAAATTAATTATTTTGAATGGCTAGCACATTTATTTTATTCTTAGGGACAGAAGGGTAAAGTGAAATCTCCCAGTCACCCAGTCTCTTTCATCAAAAATAATATTGCCAATTTGTTGTGATTCATTTTAGAGATATTCTACGCATTACAAGTGAGTACATATATGTGTGTGTGTGTATATATGTATACACACAAATAGTTGACCCTTGAACAATATGAGTCTGAACTGCACAGGTTATATAACTTATATATCAAATATCTATCTTCAAACAGTATTCCAAACCATGCTAAACCACGATTCATTTAGCCAGTTTCTTGTGATGAGATTTTGGTTGCTTCCTGTCTTATGCTATTAACAAACAATACTTGAGTAAGTGGGTCATAACCATGTCATATGTATAAGCTAGTACATCTCTCTGAAAAAGTCTTGGAAGTACAACTGTGGAGTAAAGTGACAAATATTGCCAATTGCCTTCCATATGAGTTACTGTTTTATAATCCCAACAGCAACAAAGAACAATGTCTTTTCTCCACAACACTTCCTTAAAACTTTTCACCTGCAACATTTAAAATACTTTAACTTTTTCTTAAGGACCCAAGAATTTTACAAAGGGTGCCAACTTCTAGGTTCTGAATTTACTTTTTTTTTTTTAAAAGAAAGAATACAGTTGACCACTGAACAGCACATGTTTGAACTGTACGGGGCCACATACACACACTGTTTTCAGTAACCACCTGTACTGGTTTTGATGGAGTCCCCGTGGATGTGGAGGGCTGACTGTATGCACTGATCTGTGCCATTCTATACAGGGGACTTGAGCATTTGTGGGGTTCTGGTATCTGTGGGAGATCTTGGAGCCAATGCTCTGTGGATACCAAGGGACAACTTAACTATTGGAAAAGACAGAATTACATGCAGGCTTTCGATTGTGCAGGGGGTTGATACTTCTAACTCATATGTTGCTCAGGGGCCAACCATATAGTTTTTACAATTCTACTTGTGTTTCTAAGATACACACACACACACACGAACAAAAAGGCTACTAGCAAAAATGTTTACAAAAGGATAGTAGTCAATTCTAGAAGACAAGCTGTAGTACTTCCAAAATTTAAGTATCAAGCAAAGATGGATGTTCTAAAAAGTTTTCTTTGGAAAATATTTTCTGATGTTCAAGTTTTTAGGGCTTCTATTAATGTATTTCTCTTTTAAAATCAGGCTTTGCCCATACATCTTAATTCGAACATTAAGATTAGTAAGTAGACATTTTGAATTAAAAAAATCAAAATTACATTTTAGGAAACCTCCATGGTTCCTAGTGAGTCAAATCTGGTGTTTTCTATGTCCCAAACCAAAAGGTATGTGATAGCCAGAATGACGGTTTCAGTCCTTATCACCGGTTTTCCCTATTTGTGAAGAACCTAGCGTCCTGTTGTTACTCATACCTGCAAACGTCATCTTTCTGGATTGTTACTACTATTCTTCATTGTATAAACCTCAAATTTACTTATGATTTAATTTGCAGTCTTCACTTACCAAATCCCGTTTAAGAAAATTTGGTGGCTCATCATTATTACATGGTCTTGAGGCAAGAATGTCTATTTTACCTTCCAGTCTTCCCTCCATGGTTTTAATAGCATTCAAAAGAGTCTTTAGAGAGATTCTAGAGTCGCTGATCTCCTGAGAAGATCTCACAGAGGTCAGGGTAGGCGCAAAGGTCACACGGCGTGCAGGGTTTGGAATGACACTGGGTAAACCAACCGAGGAAGTTCTCTCCCTTACATTGGGTCTAGAGCTTTCAGGGAATTTTGAAGATGCAGGCCTCTCTGGAGATTTCTTTCTTCTTAGAGGCATCACCAATTAAAAACAACAAAATTAACTAAACCTAGAGTTATTTTCAAAGAATGTTCCTTTTACTGGAAGAACAGCGCAATGCTCTAAATGAAGCTGCGATGGGAAATACAATTTGAGAATGTGCTCTGTTGCTTTCAGAATGAAGAAATCACACTGCAAAGTATGTCCCCGCGAAGAAGCAGACCTTAAAGCAAAGTCCCCGCTGGAGAGCGTATCTAATGAGGCCCTCTTTGCCAGGACAGTTGATGGTTAGAACCCTGCCAGAATTCCATTTGGAGACACATTCTAGTTCCTTGGTTACCAAAGGTACACATATACAAATGTTAAAGGCACAGAAGTTACACATACTTATTAGACTGTCAAAGATTTTTTTAAAAAAACTATATACATGGTAAATTTGTAAATCACTGAAACGAATCACTTTTTTTCAGTAACACATTCCTGGATTATTTTCCTCACAAAATATTTTATATTTCTTATTTATCTAACTTTCTCTATTCATTTGTTAAAATGTTATATGACCTACAAAAGGTTTTTAATCTCAAAAGTCACAAGTTAGCACCTGCTCTACTAATAGCTCTTTCAAGTAAGCAGTCTGTTGCTGGTGTGTCTTGATGCCTGTAATTCAAAAATCAAAGATACTTGTTCCTCACGTCTGCCAAAAGGTTTAAGGCTCCAATTAAAAAACCACTGCCTCTATGAAAGCATTTCTCCATGCTCCCATTGTAACGTGCTTCCTATGGATGCTTATAACACGATCTACTTTGTTTTTCAAAGGCATACTTTCTATTCTATAATAAGGTGTATTGAGCACATTTCTAAACCTCAAATTAGAGTACAAGCAAGTTGAATGCCCCAATCCTGCTCCCGGCATCGTTATGAATTCCTCTATGACTTAGCAGAACTTTGGACTTACAGGGTGTTTAAAAAGTGCTTGTTGAATTAAGTGAGAGAATAGTAATCATTCTGGGATTGTATCGTAAGGCAGGGATGAAAGGCATCAGTTTCTTAAAAACTAATTAAAACAATTTAAGAGCAATGTGTTTGTAGCTATTAATCACACCTGAGTATATTTGCCCTCTAGAGCCTTATTCAACTTCCGTAGATGATCATTCTGTGAACGGGTTTCAGTGAAAGAATGCAGTTGTTCTTCTAGCTGTTTAACTTTTATCTAGGGAAAAAACAGAAGAATAATAAAAATAAGCCTCATTAATAAAATATATCTATTTATATTCCAAAAGGGAAAAAAGATGTCACAAGTTTTTAAGTATATTTTATTGATTATGCTATTACAGTTTTCCCAATTTCCCTCCCTTATCCCTCCTCCACCCTGCATCCCCCAACCCTCCAGCCTTCCACCCTCTAAGTTCATGTTCATGGGTCGTACCTAGAAGTTCCTTGACTTATCTGTTTACTATACCATTCTTAACCTCTCCCTGTCTATTTTATGCCTACCAATTATGCTTCTTATTCCCTGTATCTTTCCCCCAATTCTTTCCCTCCCCCGCCCCCTGAAAACTCTCCACGTGATCTCCATTTCTCTGATTCTGTTCTTGTTCTAGCTGTTCGCTTAGTTTTTGTTTACATTTTTTCAGGTTCAGTTGTTGATAGTTGTGAGTTTGTTGTCATTTTACTGTTCAGAGTTTTTGATCTTCTTCTATTCCTTAGATAAGTCCCTTTAACATTTCATATAATAAGGGCTTGGTGATGATGAACTCCTTTAACTTGACCTTATCTGGGAAGCACTTTATCTGCCTATCCATTCTAAAAGACAGTTTTGCTGGATACAGTCATCTTGGATGTAGGTCCTTGCCTTTCATGACTTGGAATACTTTTTTCCAGTCCCTTCTTGCCTGCTAGGTTTGAGAAATCAGCTGATAGCCTATGGGCACTCCTTTGTAGATAACTGTTTCCTTTTCTCTTGCTGCTTTTAAGATTCTCTCTTTATCTTTAATCTTGGGTAATTTAATGATGATGTGCCTTGGTGTGTTCCTCTTTGGGTCCAATTTCTTTGGGATTCTGTGGGTTTCCTGGAAGTCTATTTCCTTTGCCAGATTGGGGAAATTCTCCTTCATTATTTTTTCAAATACATTTTCAACTTCTTGCTCTGTTTCTTCTCCTTCTGGTACCCCTATATTCTGATGTTAGAAAGTTTAAAGTTGTCCCAGAGGTTCCTAAGCCTCTCTTCATTTTTTTTGAATTCTTATTTCTTCATTCTGTTCCGGTTGGATGTTTATTTTTTCCAAATCGTTGATTTGAGTCCTGGTTTCCTTCCCTTCACTGTTGGTTCCCTGTATATTTTGCTTTATTTCACTTTGGGTAGCCTTTATTTGTTCCTTCATTTTGTGATTGAGCTCAATCAGTTCTGTGAGCACCGTGATTATCAGTGTTTTGAACCCTGTACTTGACATGTTGTCTATCTCTTTGTCACTTAGCCGTTTTTCTGGAGTTTTGATCTGTTGTTTCATTTGGGCCATATTTCTTTGTCTTGGTGCACTTGTTATGTTGTAAGGGGGAGGGGCCTTAGGTATTCACCAGGGCAGGGCAACCCATGTCACTGGGTTGTGGTGCTGTCTGTGGTCAGAGAGGGAACAACCTGACTCACTTACTCTGCTCTAGCCACACTTCCCAACGAACTCTCTCGTGTGAGACTGGTAGTTTCTCCAGCAGTGGCAACCCTTGCAGTAGTTTACAGCTAGCTTTGAGTCTTTTTTAAAAATATATTTTATTGATCATGCTATTACAGTTGTCCCATTTCCCCCCTTCATTCCCCTCCACCCTGCACACCCTCTCCCACCCACATTCCCCCCTTTAGTTCATGTCCACGTGTCACAAGTTCTTTAGCTTCTACATTTCCCATACTATTCCTGCCCTCCCTATTTTCTACCTACCATCTATGCTACCTATTCTATGTACCTTTTCCCCCTCTCTCCTCCTCCCACTCCCCTGTTGCTAACCCTCCATGTGATCTCCATTTCTGTGGTTCTGTTCCTGTTCTAGTTCTTTTGCTTAGTTTGTTTCTGTTTTTGTTTTAAGTGTGGTTGTTAATAATTGTGAGTTTGCTGTCATTTTACTATACATGTTTTTTATCTTCTTTTTCTTAGGTAAGTCCCTTTAACATTTCATATAATAAGGGCTTGGTGATGATGAACTCCTTTAACTGGACCTTATCTGAGAAGCGCTTTATCTGCCCTTCCATTCTAAATGAAAGCTTTGCTGGATAGAGCAATCTTGGATGTAGGTCCTTGCCTTTCATGACTTGGAATACTTCTTTCCAGCCCCTTCTTGCCTATAAGGTCTCTTTTGAGAAATCAGCTGACAGTCTGATGGGAATTCCTTTGTAGGTGACTGTCCCCTTATCTCCTGCTGCTTCTAGAATTCTCTCCTCTTTAATCTTGGCTAATGTAATTATGATGTGCCTAGGTGTGTTCTTCCTTGGGTCCAACTTCTTTGGGACTCTCTGAGCTTCCTGGACTTCCTGGAAGTCGATTTCCTTTGCCAGATTGGGGAAGTTCTCCTTTATTATTTGTTCAAATAAGTTTTCCACTTGCTGCTCTTCCTCTTCCCCTTCTGGTACTCCTATAATTTGGATGTTGGAATGTTTAAAGATGTCCTGGAGGTTCCTAACCTTCTCCTCATTTTTTGAATTCTTGTTTCTTCATTCTTTTCTGTTTGGTTGTTTCTTTCTTCCTTCTGGTCCAGTCCATTGATTTGAGTCCCAGTTTCCTTCCCATCACTATTGGTTCCCTGTGTATTTTCCTTCATTTAACTTAGCGTAGCCTTCATTTGTTCATCTAATTTGTGACCAAATTCAAACAATTCTGTGGGCATCCTGATCACCAGTGCTTTGAACTGTGCACCTGATAGGTTGGCTATCTCTTTGTCACTTAGTTGTATTTGCTGTGGAGCTTTGATTTCTTCTTCTGTTTGGGCCATTATTTTTGGTCTTGATGTGCCTGTTATGTATCAGGGGTGGAACCTTAGGTGTTCACCAGGGCGGGGCAACCCAGTGGCTGGGTTGTGATGCTGTATGTGGGGGCAGGGGGCAGAGAGGGAACAGTGGTGCTTGCTCCATTCTCTGTCAGATTTCAGTACCTTCCGCTGCTTCCCCCAAGCAAATTGGGCCCTTTTGGTGCTGGTTCCCGGGTGAGTGGGCTTGTGTACATTCAAGGACCCTGTGGGTCTCTCCAACGAACTCTTCTGTGAGGCTGGGGGTCTCTCCCTGTGCCTCAACCCCCATAGGTGTTTTCAATTGGTGTTTTGAGGCTTTATTTCCAGGACCCTGGGTTGCGTGGTCTGCCTTCCCAGTTTTGCCTGGTTTATCTGCATGTGAATGTGGGACCGCCTTGCGCACAGTGCCCCGCTTCACAATCACTGCCTCACTGGGTCTGCCTGTTGCCACCCTGTGCCCGGGGTCTGTGAGCCGCAGTCTGCGTGCCCACGGTCCACCTACTGCCGTCTTGCACACCCTGGGTACCTTGCGTGCCTGGGGTGCCTTGTGTGCCTGGTGCCAGCCCTTTTTGGCCATGACCCCTCTCCACTTGGCCACCCAACTCCGCCCCGCCTACCGGTCTGGATGAATGTGTCTATTTTAACTCCTTCGCTGTCCAACTTCCATACAGTTCAATTTTCTGTCAGTTCTGGTTGCTATTTTGTTTCTAAATTGTTGTTGTCCTTATTTTGTTGTGCAAGGAGGCACAGTGGGTCTACCTACGCCTCCATCTTAGCCAGAAGTCCAGCCTTGAGTCTTTAGTTTCCCCTTCAGCCAGCCCTGCCTTGCTCACATGCTCTGCCACTTTGTCATGAGTCCTCTTCACTTAACTGCCTGTCTCTACCCCTCCTGCCCTCCTGCCAGTCTGAGTGAATATTTCTTTAACTCCTTGGTTGTCAGAGTTCCATGCAGTTTGATTTTCTGGCACTCCTGGTTGTTTACTGTTTTTAGATTGGTTGTTATCCTTCTTCTGGTTGTGTGAGGAAGTGAAGTGTTTCATCGATGACTCCATTTTGGCCGGAACCAAGATGTCACAAGTTTTGCAAAAAAAAAATTATACAGAGAATTCTTAACACTTGTAAAGCAATCCTAAGGTTTTCTAATCATGTAAAGGATGCTATTTCAACTCAAATGCATAGCTATTTCAACAGCTAAAAGTAAGCTATATCCTAAATGTATGTATTACATGTACAGGGATAATTCATTTTGTTTCTAATCCTTATGGAAACTCCAAATTAACATGACTCATGAATATAACAGTGAGAGTTTGTAGGTAATACATTTAAATTTTAAAGGAGTTGTGGTATCCAGTATTTGAAAACATGTTTTGAATGTGGATAATTAGAACTGAGGAGGAGACAGTCTTGTGTTTTTACTGACAGAATTACAAAAGTTGAATACGTGGAAGTATACAGTGAATTACATTTTAAAATTAACTCGTAAAATGAGTACTCACATCCTCGTTTGTAAAGAATATTATCATTTGGGGAGAGAAGAATCATTAATATTTACTCACAAACCTCCAAATTGTTTGTTTTTCTACATTTTCCCTCTTTTATTCCCAACTCTCTCATAGAAATCAACAACTAACATTACTTAAGCCTATATTTGAATCAAGAAAAATTTCATACAAAATTTTTTATTTAAATCAACTTTTTCCTCTCTTGGTATTTTCTTGTTTCCTACCTGGGAAGGGTAAGTAAAATACCCCTTGGCTGCAGCTCCTGGACATTTTCAAAAACTGTTGAAATTTAAGGACCAGGAAATTTTGTTGCAAGTCTCCATAAGAACACATTTTGTCTTAGGAAATACCTATTGTTCCATCAGCAGGGTTATTCTTTCTCTCACGTTTGCCTGCTTCTGCTGCTCTTTTCCATAGTGTACAGTGCACGTGCTGTGGCTCCCCAAAGCCATTAACAAAAATCAATCACGGTATTTCTTCATTTAAGTTTCAGAATTAATATGGCTGCCTCTAAAGGGAGGTACTGATGAAACAGTTACCCTCATTTTAAACATAAGCAAACTCTTAACCCATAGAACCCAATGGAAAATGCACTGATTAACTCTGAAGACTTTCAGATGTGTCTCTCTTCAAGCAAAACACATTATCCTTATATCACAATGCTTCTCAGATTACCTTGGCCTCTGGGGTACTCAATAAAATGCCCTAAAACCTGTCAGATAGCGTGTTCTTAGCTATAAAGCACTTTAATTTTTTTATCGAATTTCTTATTTGGCAGGATACCAAATTCAGAACATTCAATGGGAAAAGAACATAGAAGCAAATAAATCCTGCTGCCACCAGAGACCTGGTGTTCCATGTCACTAATGCCCAACTGGATTCTATAGCTGGCTTATCAGCCAGTCTCAGGAATCCCACTGCCCAGGTGATTCTGCTATGTAGCTAAGGCTAAGAACCAGTGATTCAGCTGGAGCTGGTTTAAGGCAGGCCTCGCCATACCAGTGGAGAGCTGCTTGTTCTCAGGGTCCTGTACGGGCAGAACCCCAAGGCAGCAAAAGAAGAGTAGTATCATCCCATTCACTCAAGTCTATTCTATTGCCTTAGAGTACCAGCTTCCAGTGCTATTTCTTTTTAGGAATGTTACGAAAATTCAGCAAAAAAGAACATCTACATTCTCAGTAAATGAGCATGCATTAAACAATTATAATAACACTTCAGAGAGTCACAGAATGGACTTTGGCTTTAAAATTTTAGGTTTCAGCATTATAGATTAGGTATGTAAACTGAAGTCACCTAGATTTTATTTTCTGTTTTAAAAGATCTTATTTATTTTTAGAGAGAGGGGAAGGGAGGGAGAAAAGGAGGGAGAGAAACATCAATGTATGGTTGCCTCTTGTGCACCCCCTGCTGGGGACCTGGCCTGCAACCGAGGCACGTGCCCTGACTGGGAATCGAACGGGTGACCCTTTGGTTTGCAGGCCCGCGCTCAATCCCCTGAGCCACACCAGCCAGGGCAGAAGTCACCTACATTTTAATGCAGTAACAAACTTAGAGAAGTTTAAAGGCTTGTCCAAAGTTATAAAATTAGTAAATGACAGGCTAGGTTCTCTGAAAAATTCAGCAATATTTAGTTTGACAATTGACATTAAAAAGTTAGACAACAAAAACCAGAAAATAAAGTCTCATACCTGGAGCTTTCCCTTTTCATAGGCCAGTTTATTTTTACTCTCAGTGATTTTTCCCAAGACCTTTTCCACCTGTTGTTGAGCAGCCTGATAAAGCAAACACAGGTATCAGTACCTCTAGGCATAGAAGGAAATAATCAATTTCCTGTTTAAACAAGTGTCTATACCTTTACCATTTCTATACTAATGAAATCAGGATTCATAGTTATTGGTACTGCTGCTGTCTCTTAGTCTTTACTGATAGCCAATCATAGTGCTAACACGCAACATGCAGAGAGACAGCTCAGGAAAGTATGAGTGCCTTAGGAGTCCCAGGGTTTGCTCTTCTTTGTTTATTCATTCCATTTTTGTTACACTAGTTATTCCTTCGTAGTTGTGATATATCCCAGATGTGGGATGGTTACAGATGTACAATTCGAGGATGGTATCGTTCTTCATGAAAACGGGAGCTGCAAATGATCACAACCACCTGGACAGTAGGAGATGTTTCAGTTGCCAACAGTAAAAGGCAGTTAAAAAATCTCTTGAAAACACAAGAGGAACAACATTATTGGCAACTCAAAACTGTTCTGATCAAACACTGAACACTATGTTATCTGGGAGAAACATTACTGAAGACTCTATATTTCATGAAATTACATATTTTCCTCATTAAAACAGCTATGGAAAATATTTTTCCATGTCTTTGTCAGAAGAAATAAGTATAAAAAAAGTTTTCTTTTGATTAAATTTGGGGTGCTGCTGGTACTTCAGAAACAATATTAGTGTTTGAATATGGAAAATTTCACCCTCCATAATCAATTTCATTGTTATATTTTAATTACAGGAAATACTGTTATTTGCCCTATGTCAAAAGTATCTTCACAAATCAATTGTGGGGATAATACAGACACAAGCAAAGTGACCAAGAACCCAAATTCTTAATCTCTCAGGCCAACTGGCTGTACTATGGATCATTTGCAGTGAATCTGGAGTTTAAACTCTTGGTAAATATTGACATAATTTACTATTTCTGGTTTACATTGATTAATTAGTGAATAATAGAACAGGGAGCCTTTTTAGCATTTAAAACCAAAGAATTTAGACTTCTGTTTTATGTTCAATTTTGGGCAACTTGATAAAGATGAAACCACATATGTAGGGATATAAATTTACATAAAAGATATTCTTCATTATCTCTGACAGTTATAGCTTTTAAAAAATATGTTTTATTGATTATGCTATTACAGTGGTCCCAATTTCCCCCATTTTGCTCCACTCCACCGCTGTCACTCATTCCCTCAAGCAATCCGCCCCCTTGGTTCATGTCCATGGGTCATGGATATAAATTCTTTGGCTTCTCTCTTCCCTATACTGTTCTTAACATCCCCTTGTCTATTTTGTTCCTACCAATTGTACTTCTTAATTCCTGCACCTTTCCCCCCATTTTACCCCTTTCCCCTCCCAACTCATAATCCTCCAAATGATCTCCATATCTATGGTTATTTCTGTGCTGCTTGTATGCTTAGTTTGTTTTTTAAATTAAATTGTTGGTAGTTAGAATTTATTGCCACTTTAATGTTCATAATTTTTATCTTCTTATCCTTAAATAAGTCCGTTTAACATTTCATATAATAATGGCTTGGTGATGATGAACTCCTTTAACTTGACCTTATCTGGGAAGCACTTTATCTGCCCTTCCGTTCTAAATGATAGCTTTACTGGATAGAGCAATCTAGGTTGTAGGTCCTTGCCTTTCATCACTTTGCATACTTCTTGCCAATCCCTTCTAGCTTGCAAAGTTTCCTTTGAGAAATCAGCTGACAGCCTTATGGGAATTCCCCTGTAGATAACTAACTGCTTTTCTCTTGCTACTTTCAAGATTCTCTCTTTTATATTTAACCTTTGGCATTTTAATTATGATGTGTCTTGGAGTAGGCCTCTTTGTGTCCATCTTATTTGGGACTCTGTGCTTCCTGGACTTGCATGCCTATTTCCTTCACCAAATTAGGTAAGTTTTCATTATTTTTTCAAATAGATTTCCAATTTCTTGTTCTTCCTCTTCTCCTCTGGCACCCCCATGATGCGAATGTTGGAATGCTTGAAGTAGTCCTGGAGGCTCTTTGTATTTTGGGGTTCTTTTCTCTTTGTTGTTCTGATTGGTTGTTTTTGCTTCTTTTGTTGTAAATCATTGATTTGATTCTTGGCTTCACCCACTCTTCTGTCGCTTCACTGTAGATTGTTCTTTATTTCAATTAGTGTAAACTTCATTTCTGCCTGGGTCTTTTTTATGCTGTTGAAGTACCCACTAAGTTCCTTGAGAATCCTTATAACCAGTATTTTGAACTCTGCATCTGATAGATTGCTTATCTCCATTTTGTTTAGTTCTTTTTCTGGAGTTTTGTTCTGTTCTTTCATTTGGGCCATATTTCTTTGTCTCCTCACTTTGGCATCCTCCCTGTGTTTGTTTCCATGTATCAGGGAGGGCTACTTTGGCTCCCTGTCTTAGTAGTGTGGCCTATTGTAGAAAAGCGCACCAGTAAGTTGGATGCAGCAGAGCCTTAGGTAATTGCCAGGGTCAGGGAGCCCATGTCACTGCTCTGTGGCTCTGTGTGTGTGGAAGGGCTTGGAGAGGGGACAATACCGCTGCCTGGCCTCCATAGTTTTTTTCTGGGAGGAAGCTGTCTCCCACACTCACTTTGATACCAGACACTTCAATTTCTCCCTGTATGCCACTGGTGCCCTTCCAGCTGTTGCCCTGGTGCTGAAGCCCAGTGAGTGTGCGTAAGTCCTAAGTCCATTGCAGGCCCTTTAAGAGGAGACTCCTGATAATACTAGTTTTATCTGTTGCCCCAACCTCCACTGGTTTTTACAGCCAGAAATTATGGGGAATATCATGCCAGTGCCGGAAACCTGGGCAATGTGGTCTGGTGTGGGGCTGGGACCTCTCGCTCCTGAGATCTCTCTCCTGATTTTTATCTACCATATGTGGGTGTGGGACTGCCTGTTCCACATCTGCTCCCCTTCTGCCCATTAGGTGAATGTGGCTTCTTTAACTCCTTGGTTGTCAGACTTTCATACGGCTCGACTTTCTGACCATTCTGGGTGGTACCGTTCTGGAGTCCAGTTGTAATTTTTGCTGTGGCTGTGCCAGGAGGCGAGCCACGTTTACCGACGTCTTCATCTTCACTGGAATCTACAGCTCTTCTTTAGCCATCACTCTGCAGTGCGCTTTATTTCAAGTACCGTGAATCAACACACGTATTTCCGAGTAAAAGAACGAACGCATTCCCAACTAGATTACTACATAACACCAGTTTTCCTCTGTTCAAAATATGTTCATGACGGCAGTCTATGGAAAAGCCATAAAGAGTCATTAGCCCTTCTATTCCATCCACCCTAAAATTACACATGTTCAAGACAAAAATGTATACTGAATATTAGGTGTCAATGGGTTATTAACTATTACAACCATCTAAGTATTTGTCTTATCAAAGCAACATTTATTTCATGTATAATATACATATTCGTCCATTATTTGTTAAGGATTTTCAAAAAAATCTGTGTTGCTGCCACTAAAACAAAGGAAAATAATTTTTATGAAGCATTCAGACCAATGAAGTATTATTGGTTTCAAAATAACCTAAGGGAAATGTAGACTGGTAAAAAAAAAATAGGACAATAATAATAATAATGTATTATCATAAAAGTAATCATCATTTTCTGTCTGTGGAAGACATACCCACTTACCCTAACAGTTTCCATTTTGGAAACTCCGATGTAAAATTATTGCATGAACGAAACATTATAGTTGGGATTATGTTTGACCCAATCTTCAGTAGAAAATAAATTAAAGGATGGCCAATAATGCTGTAAAATTAGCTAAACCATAACTGTAAAACCTTGATTATTTAAAATTCAGTTATAAGTTCTATAAATCAATGTTTCCCAATGTGCTGTAAAGTACATGAATAGCATATAAAAATACCAAGAGCTAGATTTAACCTAAAATATGTCAGGTGTAACAAATACAAAAAAAACACTTAAAAGTAACTTGGTTTGCTTTCTTGGAATATGGAAAGGCTTTTTATAGAATTACTTAGATGATCTGAGTTTCTTTTAAAAGGTGTCTAGGAATTTTTAAAGTAATGGTACCTTTTCCTTCAATAAAATTCTTTTTAGGCGAAGGCATAAAGAAATCCTATTAATATTTTAAATACACTTTAAAAATAATTTCTCTTTTTTGCCACCAAAGAGAATGCTACTGTGAAGATAAGTAAAAATTACAAGCCAAATCAAAATCTGATATGACATATGGTCACTTATTTACATTTAAATTTATGACAAAAACAAATTTTTACCAGTTGCCAAAGGAAAATTGTGTTAAGGCATTAACTTAAATTACCATTTGCAGATTATTCGAAAAGGCCTCATACATAAAAGAATCAATGAAGCCCAGAAATTAGAGGAAGACCACTAAAATGAGTGAATGTCTCAGATTCTCAGTTTTGGAAGGCAGAACTGAGATTAGCCTTGGCTTACGTGGTCTAGGCAATATACTATAAAGATTATTGAATACGGCAGAGCAGCACAGAAACAGGAATCACCTGAGAAATGGTATATAATGAAAGTGCAAATATTTAGACTGTACATTATAACTCAAACACAAAGATATTAATTCCTTCTTGGAAAATCAGGAAGCAAACAGAATTATCTTAAGATATGAAAGGCAGGATGCCAAGGAAAGCCACAAAATAATTTTTAAAATCATTGAAAAAATCTGGGTAAGCTGTAAAAGTTAGCTGAAGCTGTGAGGGAAATACATTAAAACAGCAGATACTGGCACTTTGGTAAAGCTTTTTATAAGGACACTGGAAGAAAGATTTTGCTCAAATATTTGAGTAAACTAGTATGACAAATAGTATGATAGGTCCCAGTAGATGGAACCAACTTTGATACCTGCCAGGTGGTACACTGACCAAATGTTCTCCTGGTTTTAAGATTTAATTCTTTAAATGGTAAAGTTACAAACATTCTAGCCCGGCAGGGAACTATACTTCTGCCTGGTGGTGCTATATGAAATGTTTAGAACCCAAAAGAAGAGTATGGGAAGGATAGTCACTTAACTTGGAGTCAGTAATAGCAACCCCCCGCCACCGATTCAAGCCTCTCCTCATTGAGGTTCTTTGCATGACTGCCTGAGGTAATGGACTTAATTATATCATCATTAAAGGCTGAAATGGCAAAAATAAACTTAAAATTAGGATGTGTGAGGAAAAAATAAGAGAATAATATTTATCTAGAGAGGGTACACTTGATCCTGTGATGGGCACTTTACACACATTTAATCCACATAGGTCTAGCAAGACAGACACAGCCCTCTTTGTGTTCTACGCAATCGATGTTTCTTAAACACCTGTTAGGTATGAGGCACTACCTAGGTAAGGAAGTATAAAGATTAGTAACTACTGTTCTTGCACTAAAAGCAAGTGAAGGCAGATGCATAAACAGGTCAATTTCTAATCAATGTAGCAATTATTCTGATATGGGTATGCAGAGTATGCTGCAGGAACCCCAGGTAGGGAAGATCCCCTCGGCAACGGTAGCCATAGAGGTTAAGAACCTGCCCCGGTCACACAGTGAATGGAGCCAGGGGTGGGAATCAGGACTGCCTGAGTTCAAATCTGAGGTGCGGGGTGGGAGGAGACACACACAACACACAGCATATTACCTCCAAAAATCAGTATGAGGTTAAACTACAAGGTAGCTTTTATTGAGAATTTCAAGTGTTAAACCTCAAAGAACAAAAATATACTGCCAGCACTGAATGGAAATAGGTTTAATGATATTGCTAAGATTCCAAAAAAAAAAAAAAAAACCCCTGAACTCTCAAACTTATTTCTTCGATTCCTACAGCCAATTGAAATGCTTCCCTGAAGGCTTGGTCAGAGAAGATTCTTTGTGGAGGCGGACAGACATGCAAGCTAGAGTTGAAGTGTTTGGGTTAGCACTGTTAGATCTTTTCAAGAGGTGTGGCCTGCAGGCAAGAATCAACCTGGACCAAATCACTGGCAAGATGGGTCAAAGTCAATAATAAGGTAAGGCTATAGGACGGCTCACTGGCAGTGAGGGCATGAAAAAATTAGGCAGGGTTGAGATGTGGTCTTCCAGATGGACCAAAAGGAAATGGGTGAATAAGCCCAACTGAGACCTGGCCAACCAGCAAAGGGCCTGAAGGACCCTTTAATCTCAGGACAGGGAGGACTGGTCTTGAGATAGCACCAGGAATTACAGTTAATGCATCTTGTCACTCCAGTAGGAATTTAAAGGCTTTTCCCCCGCCCCCGGGGTGAGTTTAAATACCAAGAATTCAATAAATATTAGTACTTTGTTATATGCTTTACATCTATTAACTTAGTCCTCAAACAACCCCCAACTAATAGTATTATTATCCCCATTTTGACAGATTAAGAAACTCAGGTTCCGAGAGGTTAAGGATCATAACCAAGATCACAGCCCAAAGTGAAACCTAGGCATCATGGCTCTAAAGCCACGAGAATATAAGAGGATCTACACTTACTCTCTGTAACGTTTCATAGTTGAAGTAATGAGCAGTTTATGACTCAGTTGGAGAGAATTTAGCTCAGATTAAGATGGACTCACATTAAGGATTTCTATGGAATGACTAATTTTTTTTCCAAGTACTCAGAAGCACGTAGGAAACTGTAGCTGCTCCACAAATCAATCATCTCTTTAAATCTCCTTCACGTCACCACTTGGAGCAGATGTTTTAAGAGTTCTACCATTTATTTGTAATGCACTGAACTTGTTAAATAGCTTTTAGAAGTCAAACTTAGTACTGATTACCTAAGGAAAGAAACTGTCAGACAGGGAAAAATACAAGTTTCCTCCTCATAATTTATAGAAGAGTAGATATTTTAAAACTATTACAAAGATTTGTGCTTTTCAGCACTATAGATCGTCTGCGTAGACAGATGTTTATTAGGCGTCTCAGAGTCTCTGTTGTTTGAATGCCGTAGGGATCTGTGCCCCATTTAGCCCGTGTTATTTAGGACTCAGGGAAATGATTAAAACACAAATGATGAAAACCCACCTCCTGGCCTCTGAGCTCCTCTTTTTTTAACTCATTAGTAATTAATTCCTACTTTAGACTGACCTTTTTATACCCACCCCATGGAAGTCAGACGTGTCTTGCTGAAGTTCTAGGCAAGCCAACTCATCTGCCAGCTGCTTGTTCTTCTCCTCTAGAGCCTGCAGGTTGTGGGTTAATGTATTTATGTCTACCTTTGAAAAACAAAAGGAAAAAAGAAATCTGTTTATTACCTATAAATAGATAAGTGTATGTATTTATGCTAGATCCAAAAATATTAACTTATTTTAAAAGACATTTGTAACTATAAAACAGAAGGTGTCTTATGAACACATTCTCCTACCTTGGTAATTTAGGGATTTTCAATCTGATAGTTGTATGATGATTTTTAGAATTCTTTTCTTTTCTTTTACATTATTTTTCAACTTTTCTACTTACTTTCAGTAGAAGGTTTATTACAAATTACACAGTTTACATTTCCAAGAAATGGAAGTCCTTCTGGTACTTGGCATTCATTTAAACATATTAACTATCCAAACCCATTTAAACATATTAACTATCCAAACCCATTTAATTCTTAGATATAAATAAAAAAACATATGTTCAGTATTCAATAGGCTGAAAATTACAATATACTGGTGAGAGAAATAAAAAAAATAAATAAAATAGACCAACAATTCCTGTTCTCCTATTAGAAGATTCAATACTGCTAAAATGTCAGTTCTCTCTAACCCTAAGCACAGCTATGTGGGGTGATTCACCAACATCAACCCTGGGTGGGGTCTGGGCTGTGGGGCTAGGAGATAGACCCTATAAGAAATACTGAAGGAAGTTCTTCAGGCTGAAATAAAAGGGCAGTAGATAATAACTGGAATCCACATGATGAAATAAAGAGTATCAGTAAAAGTTATAACACAGGTACATGTAAAAGATATATAACAACATTTTTTATTTGTAACTCATTTGGTTACCCATAAATCAAAATTATATAGTAAAAGAAAGGACAAGGGAATTAAAATAGTGTACCAGAAATATCCACTTACTGTGAAAGAAGGCAGTAATGGAGAAGCAGAGGATCAAAAAGCATATGACACATATTTAAAAAATAAATTGTAAAGTGGCACATATAAATGCCACCTATCAGTAATTAAATACTCCAACTAACACAGAGCTAGATAAATTTTTAAGAAGATCCAACTCTGTGTGTTTATAAGAGACACATTTAGACCCAGAGACACAAATGGGGTGAACGTAAAAGGATGGAAAAACACACGCTCTGTGAACAGTGACCTGAGAAGAGCCGGAGTGGCTGCGCTAATAGTAGACAAAACAGACAGTAAGACAAAGTCTGTAAGTAAAGAAGGACGCCATTATCATGAAAAAGGGTCAGCCTGTCAAGAGGATGTAACATTTATAAACATACATGCATCTAAGAAGAGAGCCCCAGAAGTACATGAAGCAAAAACTGGGAAAATTGAAGAAAGAATTCAACCATAATATCTGGAAATACCAATATCCCACTGTCAGTAGCGGACAGAACAACCAGACAGAAGATCAGTGAGGAGGTAAATGACTTGAATGTCTCAATAAAGCAATTACACCTGACAGACACTTACAGAGCAGTCCTCCCAACAAGGGCAGAACATGCATTTTTCTCAAGTGCTCATGCAGTATTCTCCAGGAGCTACCATATGTTAGGCCATAAAACACTCAAATTTGAAAGGACCAAAATTACACTAAGTATGTCCTCAAACTACAATGGAATAAAATTAGAAAGCAATAAAAGAACAAAAATTTCGAAATTCACATGTGAGAAAATTAATACTCTTAAATAACCAATAGGTCAAACAGGAAATTACGAGGAAAATTAAGGAATATTTTAAGATGAAAAAAATTAAAATGCAGCATGACAAAACATACAGTATTCAGTGAATGCAGTGCTTAGAAGGAATTCTATGGCTGTGGACACCTATATTAAATAATAATATCTCAAATCAAAACCCTAAGCTTCCATTTTAAGAAACCAGAAAAAGCCCTGGCTGGTGTAGCTCAGTGGATGGAGCGTGGGCTGAGAGCCAGGTCCCCAGTGGGGGACATGTGAGGGGCAACCACACATTGATGTTTCTCTCCCTCTCTTTCTCCTCTCTCTAAAAAATAAAATAAATAAAACAAAACAAAACAAAAAAAGAAACCAGAAAAAGAGGAGCAAATTAGGCCCGAAACGAGCAGAAAGAAATACATAATAAAAATTAGAGCAGATATGGAAAAGAGTAGAAAAATAGAAAAAAATCAATAAAACCCAGTTGGTTCTTGAGAAGATCAGCAAAATTGACAAATCTTGAGCTGTACTAGCCAAGAAAAGAAACACGAAGACACAAGTTACTAACGTTAGGAATGAAAGAAGGGACATTACTACTGAACTGACATAAATAAAGATAAGGAGCTATTATGAACGGATGCATGCTAACAAATTAGATAACCAATGAAATAAATTCATAGAAACACCCAAATACTGAAACTGACTTTCTTAAACAGTGGAAAATCTGAATAGACCTGTAAGAACAGAGACTGAATCAATAATAACAGTTTAAAACAAGATCAAATAAAAAATTTCCCACAAAGAAAAAACAGATGGCTTCACAGTTGAATCCTACAAAACATTTAAAGAATTATTATCACCAATCCCTCACAAACTCTTCCCAAAAATAGAAGGGGAGGGAGAACTTACAAAATCACTTTAAGAGGCCAGTATTACCTTGATGCCAAAAACCAGACAAAGCTACCATAAGAAAACTATGGAACAATATCCCTTATTTATACAGATACAAAAATCCTCTACAAAGTACCAGCAAGCTAAGTCCAACAACATATAGAAAGGATTATGCACTTGAGCCAGAAAAATTTATCCCAGAATTAAAGCTTGATTCAACATTTGAAATCAATTAATGTAATATACTATAGTACAGAATAAGGACAAAATCAACAATTTTATTTCAATAGACATAGAAAAAACATTTGACTAAATTCAACACATTTTCATAATAAAAATTCTCAGTGAACTAGGAATATAAGGTAATTTCCTTACCTGTAATATAAAGGTCCTTTACGAAAAGCCCTGAGCTAACGTGCTCCTTAGTGGAGACAAACTGAAAGCTTCCCCCTAAGACAAGACAAGGATGTCTTGCTCTCACTGCTTCAGCATGGTACTGACGGTTACAGACAAGGCAATTACACCAGAAAAAGAAATAAAAAGCAGCAAAATTGGAAATGAAAAAATAAAACCATCTCTATTTGCAGGTGACAAAATATTATATATAGAAAATACATCAAATGTTGTATAGATTACAGTACTCCCCAAATTGATCTACAGATTAAATACAAATCCTATCAAAATTCCAGCTGCCTTTTTTTGTCGGGGAGATCAGAAATGGAAAGCTAACTCTATAATTCATATAGAAATCTAAGGATCCAGAATAGTGAAAAAAATCTTGAAAAAGAAATTGGAGGACTCAAAGCTACAGTAATCAAAACTGTGTGATACTGGCATAAGGATGTAGATCAATGTAATGGAATTGAAAGTCTAGATATAAGCTCATACATCTATGATTGACTTTTTACAATTAATTGATTAACTGATTATTTCAGTGGAAAGAATAGTCTGTTTAAAAGTTAGTGCTGAGCCCTGGCTGGTGTGGCTCAGTAGATTGAACACTGGCCTGCAAGTGAAAAGGTCACAGGTTAGATTCCAAGTCAGGGGACATGCCTGGGTTGCAGCCCAGGTTCCCCGGTTGGGGGTGTGTGAGAGGCCAACAATAGATGTATTTCGCATATTGCTGTTTCTCTCCCTCTCTTTCTCCCTCCCTTCCCCTCTCTAAAAGTAAATAAATAAAATCTGAAAAATAAAAAGAAAACTGCCTTCTTTAAAAGAAAAATTAGTGCTGAGACAACTGGATATCCACAGGAAAAATAACAAAATTGACTGCTACCTCATACCATATATAAAATTAGCTCAAAATGGATCTAAATATAATATGTAAAACTATAAAATTCTTTTCTTTTTTAAAGATTTTATTTATTTTTAGAGAGGGGAAGGGAGAGAGAAAGAGAGGGAGAGAAATATCAATGTGTGGTTGCCCCTCACGTGCCCCATCCTGGGCACCTAGCCTGCAATCCAGGCATGTGCCCTTGACTGGGAATTGAACCGATGACCCTTTGGTTTGCGGTCCAGTGCTCAAGCCACTAAGCCACACCAGCCAGGGCTAAAACTATAAAATTCTTAAATAAAAAGCAGGTGTAGATCTTCATGACCTTGGCTTAGGCAACAGTTTCTTGGATGTGATACCTAAACCTAAAGTGCAAACAACTGGAGATCCAAGATGGTGGCAGAGTAGGTGGAAGACACACTAACCTCCTCCCAGGATGAAACTGGAATTACAACTAAATTACACAAAAATCATCCTGAATAAAGAACTGAACACTAGCTGGAGAAAGACAGATAACCGAGGACATACAGAAGAAACAGCTTCACCACAACAAGACTGGTAGGGAGTACGGAGGCACAAGAGGGCTGGCTGAGCTCCCATGGCAGCAGCTGAAGTTGTGGAAGGGTATTTCAGCTGCCAGAAGGTTCCCCTGAGAAGTGTGGGATCGAAACCCCAAGCTGGGCTCCTCAGCCGACAGCACCAGAGCCAGAAAAGGAACCCGGATAATGTCAACCTCTGAAAAGCAGCAGGGTTTCTGTCTGCCAGGAAGAGACATCTAGAGATGCAGAGCCTCGTAAAGAGCCAAAGCACAAAACTTTGTTTGCCGTCACTTACCCTGGACACTGGCAGAGGGAAGGCAGAGTGGACTATAGACATGTGAGGGGAGTCTGGTGTTGGCTGTGAGAAGAGAGCTGAAGGATCAACCACTGGATTCTCCCTGCTGAGTCATTTCCCATACCGCAGAGGCCATTTTACTCAGGCATAGCACACCCCTCCAAGTGGCATCAACCTGAAGGGAAGCAAGCCCCATGTGCAGGAATTATACGTCCCACCCTGTGGTGCTTAGTCCAGGCTGCTGAATACAGCTGGATGCTCTATGGACCATTAAGCCTAATAGTGAAGGGGGATCTCTGGGAGCTCTGAGTCTTTAGCTGAAACTCCCCTGGGGCCAGTATTGGTAAAAGCCAGCCTTGGTGTACAGTCTGGTTCTTTTTGTACACAGAGAGCCCAGTCAAGGAACCCACAAGCTGTGCATCACTGAAAGCTCCAAAGAAGTTGCCCAGGGCCAGTCACAGACAGTGTCCAATATAGGTCTGTACCGGAATCTTTGCAGATCTACTTAATACGTAGAAACAAATACAAAGAAGCAGCTAAAATGGGAAGACAAAGAAACAGACCCCAAATGAAAGAAAAATAAAATTCTCAAAAAGAACAAAATGAAATGTAAGCAAATAATTTATCAGATATAGAGTTTAGAATAATTATAAGGATACTCAATGCCATGAAAAAAGACATAGAAACCATAAACAAGGACCAGTCAGAAATAAAAATGCAGTATCTGAAATAAATAATACACAGGAAGGAATAAACAGTAGGTCAGACGAAGCAGAGGATCAAATCAATAGTTTGGAAGACAAGGTAGAAAAAAAACAAGCAAAGCAGCAAAAAGAAAAAGGAATTCTTAAAAAATGAGAGTTTAAGAAACCTTTGGGATAACAAGCATAACATCTGAATCATGGGAATACCAGAAGGAGAAGAAAGTGAACAAAAAAATCGAGAAGCTATTTGATGAAATAATGACCGAAAACTTCAGTAATCTGGAGAAGGAAAAAGACATACAAGACCAGGAAGTGTAGAGAGTCCCAAACAAGATGGACCCAAGGAGGCCTACACCAAGGCATAACATAATTAAAATTGCAAAGCTTAAAGACAAGGAGAGAATTCTAAAAGCTGTAAGGAAAAGAGCAGGTAGTTATCTACAAGGGAGTTGCAATTAGCCTCTCATCTAATTTCTCAACAGAAACATTTTATTGGCATGGCTGGGGTTGGGGGGAGTGGTAGTGGGTAAATGCAGACAACTGTACTTGAACAATAAAAATATTTTTTTAAAAAAGAAAAACATTTCAGGCCAGAAGGAACTGGCATGATATATTCAAGATGATGAAAAATGAGGACCTACAGTCAAGGCTACTTAACCCAGCAAGGCTATCATTTAAAATTAAAGGAGAAATAAAGAGCTTCCCAGACAAGAAAAAGCTAAAGGAGTTTATTAACACCAAACCAGTACTGCAACAAATGTTAAAGGGCTTGCTTTAAGAAGAAGAAAAAAAAAAAAGAGAAGGAGAAAGAAAAGAGGAAAACAGTCTAACAATAATATGGCCCTAACTACTCATCTATCAATAATCACCTTAAAAGTAAATGGCTTTAATGCTAACAACCCGAAGACACAGGGTAGCTGAATGGGTAAGAAAACAAGATCCATCTATATGCTGTCTCCAACAGACATATCTCAGATTGAAAGATACACACAGATTAAAAGTAAAGGGATGAAAAAAAGATATTCTGTACAAATAGGAAGGGGAAGAAATGGGGAAGCAATACTTACACCTGACAAACTAGACTTTAAAACCACAGCTATAGTAAGAGACAAAGAAGGACACTACATAATGATAAAGGGAACAATCCAACAAGAGGATATAACCTAGTAAACATGTGTGCACCCAATACTGGAGCACCTAAATCTGTAAAGCAAATCCTGATGGACATAAAGGGAGATATCGACAGAAATACAGTCTTAGTTGGGGATTTTAACACCCTATTGGTTTCAATGGATAGATCTTCCAGACAGAAGATCAACAAGGAGACAGTGGCCTTAACAACACATTGGATCAACTATATTTAATTCATATCTTCAGAGCATTTCATCCCAAATCAGCAGAATATACATACTTTCCAAGTGTACACAGAACTTTTTCTGGGATAGACCACATGTTAGGACACAAAAAAGACTCAATAAATTTAAGACTGAAATTGTGGCAAGCATCTTCTCTGATCACAATGCTATCTGACTAGAAATCACAAGAAGAATCCTGAAAAATACACAAAGACATGGAAGCTAAATAACAGGTTACTAAACAATGGGTCAATAACGAGATCAAGGAAGAAATCAAATGATACCTTGAAAAAGTGAAAATGAGAACAATACAACCAAAAATCTGTGGGACACAGGGAAAGCAATCCTAAGAGGGAAATTCATAGCATTACAGGCCTATCTCGAGAAATAAGAAAAAGTTCAAATAAACAATCTAATTTTACACTTAAAGTAACTTGAACAATAACAACAAACAAAGCCCGAAGTGAGCAGATGGCAGGAAATAATAAAGATTAGAGCAGAAATAAACAAAATAGAGTCCAAAAAAATACAAAAGATTAGTGAATTCAAGAACTGGTTCTCTGAAAGATAAACAAGAATGGTAAACCTTTTACTGGACTCATCAAGAAAAAAAGAAAGAAGACCCAAATAAATAAAACCAGAAAAGAAAGAGGATAAATAACAACTGACACCAAACAAATACAAATTGTAAGGAAATATTATTAACAAATATATGTCAACAAATTGGAGAACATGGATAAATTCCTACAAACACATGATCTTCCACAACTAAATCAGAAGAATCAGAGAATCTGAATAGACAGATTACACCTAATGAAACTGAAGCAGTAATCAAAAAACTCCCAACAAACGAAGCTCTGAACCAGTTGGCTTCACAGGTAAATTTTACAAACATTCTGAGAACACCTCTCCTTCTCAAACTATTTCAAAAAATACAAGAGGAGGGAAGACTCGCAAGGTCATTTTATAAGACTAGCATTATCTTAATTCCAAAACCAAATAAAGAAAGACACTACAAAGAAAGAAAATTATAGTCCAATATCCCTGATGAACCTAGATGCTAAAATCCTCAACAAATATTTGCAAATTGAACACACCAATACATGAAAAAGATCATACATCAAGATTAAGTGGGATTTATGCCAGGCATGCAAGGTTAGTACAACATTGGCAAATCAATAAATGTGATTCACCACATAAACAAAATGAAGGATAAAACCCACATGATCATATCAATAGATGCAGAAGAAGCATCTGATAAAATCCAGCACCCATTTATGATAAAAACCCTCAGCAAAGTGGGAATAGAGGGAACATACCTAAACATAGCAAAGGCCATGTATGACAAACCCACTCCCAGCATCAAACTCAATGGGCAAAAACTACAAGCGTTCCCCTCAAGATCAGGAACAAGACAGGGATGTCCAATTTCACCTCTCGTAATTCAACACAGTTCTGGAAGTCCTAGCCATAGCAAACAGACAAGAAAAAGAAATAAAAGGCATCCAAATTGGAAAGGAAGAAGTAAAACTGTCTTTTCTGATACTGATATATAGAACCCCAAAGATTCCACCAAGAAACTACCAGAACTGATAAATGAATTCAGCAAAGTCGCAGGATATAAAATTAATACCCAGAAATCAGTTTCGTTTTTATATGCCAATAATGAACTATCAGAAAGGGAAATTAAGATGACAATCCCACTTGCAATTGCTTCAAAAGGATAAATACCTAGGAATAAATCTAACCAAGGATATAAATCACCTGTACTCAGAAATTTAAAAGACACTGAAGAATCTGAGGAAGACACAAATAAGTGGAAGCACATACTGTGTTCACAGACAGGAAAAATCAACATCATTAAAATGCCGATGCTAAAAAGGAAAATGGACTCACAGACATGGACAACATTGGTGCTTGTTGGGGGAGGTGGATATAAGGGGACTAAATGGTAATGGGAAAAAACCAATAAAGATTAAATTAAAAGAAATGTTGACACTATCCAAAACAATCTCTATGTTTTGAGTGTGGAGGTAGTTACATGCTTGCATGCATTTGTCAAAACTCCCAGAGTCAAACACAAAAAAGGGTAAATTTCACTTTCACTGTATGTAAATTTTAAGTCAATAAACCTGACCTCAAAAAAGCAAAGCTTTACAAAGAATGCACATACTAAAAATACCAATTTAGAGCAAAAACTGGGACTCTGCAAGCATTACCACTGGCCTAACACAACTCCTCTAATGGGCAAGTATGTCACAGTGCTGCCATCTATACTCAGCCCACATTAAGGCCACTGAAATCAGACTAGCAGAATAGCACGATTTTTGCGTCAGCCATGTAACATTCACCAACATTTTAAAAAAAGGATTCATGAATTTAATAGTACACACCAATTTTCCAATTTTCAAAAAGCATATTTGAGGCCAAATTTAACACCAGCAAAGTCCTTACTACAAGAAGTTAGTTTCATTCAATGAGTTTAACGGTGGGCTATTTCAGTTCTCTCAGTATTACTGACTAAACCACAGCGGGCACCTGGTTTTGAAGGGTATTTGAGCATGGGCTAAGAATTTAGCTTTTTTCCTGTGCTCAATTCTTAAATTAAAATTTCACACATATATAGTGACACAAATGCCAGAGTCCTGGAACTGTCAGGCGTGATGTCTGCGTTGACACCGGTGCCCGTCTTACTGAACTGACTGCCTGAGCAGGCTAATGTTTCTTGATGCTCTAGATACATTCTCTAGATAACAGTGATACATTTTCTTAATTCTCTCCAAATTTTGAAATGCAAGCAGCAATGTTTTAATGATTGTTTTTTGTTTTACTTTGATAAGAATGGACAACAGCGTGGTGATTGCTGGGGGGAGGGGTGTATAACGGGACCAAATGGCAACTGAAAAAAATATAATAAAGATTAAATTTTTTAAAAAAGAGCTGTATTTGTTTCTCTGGCTAGTCTTATCTTTCTGGAACCCAGAAAAGGGTACCTTGCAGATAAAGTGGCAGGTGCTAATAGGTACTGAAGAAGCCTGTATTCGTATTTTTTTTTAAAAACAGCATTGTCAGCAACATCCCTTTGCCTCCCACACGCCCATTAGCTCACTCTCAGGGGATTCCTGGCGAGCTGCTCAGTGAACAGAAGGGCCAGAGGCAGTGATGACTCCCTGGCAAACACCAGCTGCTCAGCACACCCACAGTGCCCCTGAGGAGGCTTACACTGCAGTGCCGTCTGTGCCCTGAGCCGCGTCCAGCGCCACGGCTTCTCTGTTCCCCCGTGCACTGGTGTTCACCAAAATAACCCAGCTTGTCATTAAGATAAGCTGACACAGAAGAAAATAAAATACAGTGAAATAAAACATGGAATACCTTGTTTTTAGCTAATTCCTTTTCAAAATTGCATTTTTCTTGTGCTGTTTCTTTCTCTGTTTTATTAACCTGCCCGAGGGGGGGGGGAAGAAAAGAAATGGGTCAGTGTTAAGGCGGCTGGCAGGCTACCTCCTACAGCAGACATACCCTGCATGCCAATTAATACCTACACTGCAGAGAGAGCACATCCTCTCAGAAAAGGGGCCACTCAGGGAGTCTCTGAAGCAGAGCAGACTTCACAAATAGCCCTGAAATTAGAAAGACACGTCTGCATGTCAGACTCTGCTAGTTCTTCCTAATGAGGAAGACAGGGCTGTTCCCCCTTAATCTACATTATTTCACTCCTTTAGGAGAAATCAATAAAATCTGACCCCCAAACTAAAACGAGGATGTGTATGAACTATTAGTTACTAGTCAATAATGCTGTGTAAGGGTATATACTATCTGGCATAGACTACTGTACATGCTAAAAGACATAAATTGGCCACCTAAAGATTTCTTTAATGGACAACTCTGACAAAGTGCATCTGGGTTGCATTTCTTGTCTTTTGCACTTCAAATACAATTTTAAAACAAGATGACCACAACCAGCAGTTAACATAAATCTGCTTCTACCTACTTCTCTCTGAAGTCTTTCCTTCTCTTCTAGCAGAGACGTCTTCTCTTTCGATGATGCCTCCAATTCACCTCGCAATCTTGCAATAGTTGATTCCAGCAGCTCTTTCTGGACTGCTGTCCTCCTCTCAGCATCCTGGGCTTTCTGGATACACTGGTTATGCTCAAGGATTAAGTGGTCCCTATAGGAAGAGATCAGGGAGATATGAAAGCTAAACGAGAGTTCTCTAACAAAAGGACAAAATGTTCTTACAGGACATATCCCTTGCCTGAGAGCAGTTATCCCAGTGTTGTAACAACACTAGTTCCTTAAGGACAGTCTTTCTGTGGATGGCCCGTCACATGCAGGATCAAACATTTTCATTTAAGATAAGAAAGACAAACACAAGAACAAAAGACGCAGAGGAAGTTTCCCACGGTTTACTTACAGATGTGTCTGGAGTTGGGTTTTCTCATTCTGAACGTTCTGCAGCTGACTGGTGATACTGGCATGGGCTGCGTCCAGCAGTAAGTTTTGTTCTTGAAATGTGTGTGTAATCTTCTTCTGCTCTACCTGAGTGTTAGAAGCAATATTGAGTGCTGAGAAGCCAGAAGTCATTTCATAGGGCTTCATTCATAGCTGATCAAAAATGCTGAAATACCTTAAGAAGATAAATTTTATAAGTATATATGAAAACCTCTTTTTTAAAAAATTTATTTTAATACCCTTCCCTGTCCTCACCCTGAGTTTACCACAATTCTATCATTTTGTAGCTCTACTAGCCAAAAATCAAGAATCATTATTTACCCAGCTTCATAAAACTCCTAAAATAGGGATATTTTTAGATATAAAATTCATATTAAGAATAACTTTGGTACTTTAAAATTTCAGTATAATATATACTTGATTTTTTAAAAAGATTTTATTTATTTATCTTTAGAGGGGAAGGGAAGGAGAGAGGGAGAGAAATATAAGTGTATGGTTGCCTCTCGTGAGTCCCCTGCTGGGAACTAGCCTGCAACCCAGGCATGTGCCCTGACTGGGAATCGAACCACAGTCGTTTGGTTTGCAGGCCCGCGCTCAATCCACTGAGCTACACCAGCCAGGGCTATACTTGATTTTTTAAATAATATCAATTTATATAACAAGTTAAAAGAACCCTCCATTGCTGTCACCACCCCCCTAAATAATCCCACTCTCCAGGGAAAATCACGTTTAATAATTTGGTGTAAATTCTTTTGAGACCGTATGAAATTGCACTCAGATGCTGTTATTATCATTGTTTTGGCACAATTTATCTTCTCTGGCTCACCAATTTGGAATTATCACAACATTTTTATACAAACCCTCTCTACGTATAATTTATAACACTTTGTGTTTTACAAATTACTTCTGTAAACACATTTCAAAACACTTACTTGATTGCAAAGCAAACCTCTACACCTTCACACCTGGTGAAATGGAATCCCACTTGGGTAACCTTCCAGTTTTAAAATGTCTGTGACTGCGTTACGTGCACGTGACATTTTTCAGTTTACTAAACTGTAAGTTCCATGAAAGCAGGGATTTTGTCTTGCTCACAGCTGTAATCCTAGCTAGACCTAGCACCATACCCAAGCAGACACTGTTTGTTGAATTAATAAAAGATATTTATTAAGTACTTATTATGTGAAGAATATGCCTGGTGCTCTGGGAAATACCAAAGACATAAGGCAACACCCTTTCTTCTGTGAAACTCACAATGTTATACGGAAGATGAGCTATGCACACAGATTACTACTATGCGATGCAGGAGAGAGGCAGCACAACAGATAATCGAAAACGCTGGCTTTGGAGTCAGACCTAGGTTTAAATCCAGCTCTAACCCTTACTAGCTAGACGACTTCTGGCAAGTTAGCTTTTTAAATCTCATTTTCCTCCTCTGTTAAAATGGGGACAATAAATATTCCTGACTCGTGATGCTGGCATGGGCTGCATCCAGCAGTATACCATGACCGCCAGAATTAAAGGAGGCCAGGTATGTGAAATCCTTCGCACAATGCTTGGTATATGGTTAGTATACTCCGAAAAGATCAGAGCTGTTGTTATGATTATACTCTATTTAGTGTTCCAGGCACATAAGATGAAAGTGAAAGCTGATCCTTTCTGGTTGAAGTGATTGAGCTTCCTAATGAAAGTGAGTCTTAAGGAATAAAGAACTGAAGAATAAAGAGCTTCAAAGAGCTGAAGATGATGTCAATTCCACTCTCGGCAGAGGGGATGGCATAAGCAAAACGGGAAAGCACAGTTGTTTGGGGAAAGGTAAGTACTTTAGGGTCAGTCGTGAGTGTTCTCCATGATTCTATAAATAACGGGGCAGGAAATTACTTTTCATGAGGCAATGATACTTGAAAAGAAATCGTTAAGAAAGTCTAAGGCCAACTGTCCCCTCTGGTGAAACCTGAATACCAGTAATAAAAAAAAGTCAATAAATTTCCTGGAATTAATTGTTAAAATATTTTATTTACCCAGTTGGCTATGCACATTTCCTGATCTCTTAGCAAGGAGGTTACCTGCTGACTCTATCAGAAATTGGTGTTAAATGAACACCTGCAGAACGGCTTAATGGTCAGCAATAGTTTTGGCATTTTCCACTTTAATGGTCTGAAACACGCTGCTCAGCTCTGCACGCTTTCCAGCAGCTGGCTGTTCAAACCCTGAGGCAACACACACAGCAAGTCATAGATCTCTCCAACAAGCAATTGCTTCTACTTGTTCACCATTATTTTTGATGACTGCATGGTATTTCATTTAATATGTAAACTGGGGTTACTTAACCTATTCCCCACTGATATTACATTAGATTTTAAAACACTTAAATATTTGGAGTCAACAACCAAAATAATTCTAAACTAAAGGAGAAATCTGTTGGTTCAGTGGAGCAACCAAATCATTTGACAGTTTACTGATCTGTTTTGTTCTTTACAATTTTCAACAGAGGTCAAATAGAGCAAGACATTCTAAAGAATGGAATTCACATGTAGAAGTCCGGCCAATATTACAGAAATCCATTCCAAAAATGGGACGAGCATTCAGAGTTCCTTTGCTAACATCACTTAATATTTAAGCTCCTTCATCACCAAGTATATATTCATAAAAAGCAAACTACAGATAATTGTGTCATTTTACAAGATTAATCTTCCAAAATAAAACAAAAATCTTCTGTGCAACAGATCAACCATACATGTAGTTAGTTTATACTTCTCTTGTCCTTTTGCTATTTTGAGATTTATACTCCTGTGGGAAATATTTATATTAATAATTAAATACTCTTTAATCAAAGTATATTTGGCAAATAGTTATGTTTTAATGAACAAATTTTTCAGGGATAGCAGCATATAACTGAAAAATCAGTAGGAAAAAACCCTCCAAAATGGTAACGAGAAAGGAAAGATAAAAGAACGCTATCTGGAAAGTATCGTAAGCGGTATGTGCAGTAGTTAGAAACACACGCAGGGGCACTTTGAAGTTATAATCGGATGTACAAACTATTCACCAAGGAATACTGGAGGGTGCGACAGAGGAGAACTCTTGCTCCTTGTAAAGAAAGAGCTAATGTTTCCCTGGCTGAGTGGCTCAGTTGGTTGGAGTGTCATCCCATACACCACAAAAGGTCACAGGTTCAATTCCTGGTCAGGGCTCATACTAGAGGTAGACAATTGATGTTTTTCTCTCACATCATCGTTTCTCTCTCTCCCTGCTCCTTCCCTTCTCTCTAAAATCAATAAACATATCCTTAGGTGAGCATTAAGGAAAGGAAGGAAGGAAGGGCTAATTTTCTTGGGAGCTGTATTGCCTGAGTTCAAATTTCAACAATGTCATTTATTAGTTGTTATTAAATCTTTCTGTATATTAAAGATCTTATCTTCAAAATGAGATAATAGTTTCTATAATAGTGCTACTGCGAGGATTACAATTTGTTAGTAATATAAGGTGCTTAGAATTGTGCCTGGACTGTAAAACGGGTTAAGTAAATGTTACTATTAGTATAGCAATAGTGATAGTTATTGTTATCATTATATATTTTATAAAGAAATTTATTTTTGTATTTGTCATAAAGAGAGCACAGCAATACTATGATCCCAACATTAAAGTAACCAAATTGTCCTAACAAAAAGTTCTTTTAAGTGATTATATTATCTCATAGGGCCCTACAAGAAGTAACTTGTTTGCCTGCGTGTTTGATTACTCCTCTCCACACATGTGCACACACATAAAACATCAGTTAAATTTGGGAACTACTATCCCACAGAAAATGATGACACACATCGCCAAAATCCCACAAGTGTTTATTAAGTTCCTACTATGCTATTTGCCATAGAAGACACAAAGACTTAGACTTAAGATACAGCCTTTGATAGTAAACTGCTTATAAGTGAGTAAGAAAAAAGAAAGGCATATACCATTCGAGGAGAGAATCAGAAAGCAAACAAAGCGTGACTAGTGATCTGGCAGTGTATCTCATACACACAGGAATTTGGAGAGGGAAATGAGAAATGCAGTCAATTTGGTAATATTTCACAGATGAAGTAGATCTTACAAAAACTAAAATTTGGATGATGGTAATGGTATGAATACGTATCTTCAGGATTAATCTTGGTGCTTGGTTCCTTAATTGAACAAAATTAAGTAACACCTGAAAACCTAGAGAAATGAGAAGACTTACCTGTACTTTTTCTGATGCTTCATGAAGGGATATTATTTCAGACCTCAAGTATGCATTTTTTTCATGTTCCTTGTTGAAAGACATCTGCACATTCTATAGGGAAAAAATTTTCTCTTTTTAACATGTAAGAGCTATTACATGCATCTCTATTAAAATACCTGTTCTGTCCTAGACAAGAAAAACTATAGGACTTCATCACTATTATACCAGCTTTACAAGAAATGTTAAAAGGTTTTGTATAAATAGAAAAGGAAAGGCTATAACCAGAAATAAGAATATATGAGAAAGGAAAAAACCTCACAGGTAAAGCTAAATATTCAATAAATTCAGCAAATCCGACATTTAAAAAACTACTATGAAGGTTAAAACAAAAACCTATCAAGCTCAACTCAAACTGCAATAAGTAGTTAGGAGATACACAACACAAAAAGATCTAAAATACGTCATCAGTAACATAAATCATGAAGGAGAGGGTAAAAACGTAGTCCTTAGAGATTGTAGTTGAACTTTACCTAAAAGATGAAAATAGATGGCTATAGAAAACAAATGATAGACAGAAACCTCATGGTGACCACAAACCAAAAGTACAAAAGATACGTGAAGAACAAAGAGGAAGGAAACTGAATAAAGCACTAAACAAAAGCAGCAAATCACATGGAAGAGATCAAGGGAGGAAAGGAACAGAGGAGAACTATTAGAACAGCCTAAAAACAATGAACAAAATGGCAATAAATACATGCTTATCAATAATTACTCTAAGTGTAATTGTATTAAAAGCTCCAAAAAAAAAGGCATAGGGTGGCTTAATGGATTAAAAAAACATGACCACCTATACGCTGCTTATGAGAGACTCACTTCAAATGGAAAGCCACACAGACTGAAAGTGAAGAGATGGAAAAAGATATTCCATGCAAACAGAAATGAAAAAGCTTGAAGAGCAATAATTACATCAGACAAAATAGACTTTAAAACAAAAAAGGTAAAACATGTCAAAGACAGACATTACATAATTATAAAGGGGTCAATCCAAGAAGAGGTTATAATAATTACAAATACTTATGCACCCAACATAGTAACACCTAAATATATGAAGCAATTATTAGTGGATGTAAAGAGAGAAATCCACTGTAATACAAAAATAGTAGGGAATTTTAGTACCCTACTCACATCAATGGATAGATCATCCAGATAAAA
>PVKM010003757.1:0-55719 GCA_004027735.1 Carollia perspicillata | reverse complement strand
ATTGCTCTCCTTTTGATGGCCTCAATGTCTGTCTATGGCGTAACCTCGGTCTCTGAGTTTATAACTATTCCTCTGCTAAAGTGTGTCTACTTCTCTCTTTTAACTGATGATAATAAGGCTCTAACAATGGCTAGCTTCTTCTTTTTTTTTTTTGTAATTTTCACCCAAGGATATGTTTATTGATTATTAGAGAGAGAGGAGAAAGCGGCGAGAGAGAGAGGGGGTAAGAGAGATGAGAGAGAGAGGGACAACAGTGTGAGAGAGAAACATCAATCAGTTGCCTCCCAAATGCTCCCCTACCAGGGGTCAAACCCACAATCTAGGTATGCGCCCTGACAGAGGATCAAACCTGCAACCTTTGGGTGTACAGGACCAAACTCCAACAAACCGAATCCTTTGGCCAGGGCCAATGGCTGTCTCTTTTGACAGCTTACTGTGTACCAGTCATGGTTCTAATAATTTCACACATAATAACTATTTAAATTTTCACTATACTATTATACTATAGGTACTTTTATTATTATCACTTTATAATTGGGGAAAGTGAGGCACTCAGAAGGTAATCAGTGTGAATGAGGGCCCTAGTTAGAAAATGATGGCACCAAATTTCAAAACTAGGCAATTACTCAATTTGCTTTACGGTTTCTCAAAGGAATGTGTAGGTGAGAATAATACAGAAATGTTTGAGACATTAAACTGGTCTGGAATGTAAATCCATGGGGATAAATGGAATCACTCAAGAAGAGAATGTAAAAAGAAATGAGAAACAAAAAGTGAGTTCTTAAAAATGCCAGCATTTAGCGGTACAATAGAGGAAAATTAAGAGTAAAAGAGACTTAAAAGAAGCAGCAAATGAGGAAGAAAGAGTACATGGGTTAGGGTTCTCCTAAGAGAAAAGAGAATTTCAGGAAAGAAAAAATGGTCAGTTGTTTTAAATTTTTCTTATAGAGCTCAAAAGCTAAGGAAGGAAATATGACCACTTGGATTTTTCAGTAAGGTTCACCAGTATCCATAGTAATATCAGTGTAATGGAGAGAGAAGTCATATTAGGTTGAAGTGGAAAGTAAAAATAAATAAATAAAATAATGTGTGCAGCAACTCTGACTAGAAATTTGTCTATAAAATAGAGTGGAGACTTGGAATGTAGCTGGAGGAGGAAGTGATATCAAAGGAAGATATATATTTAAATATGGAAGGAAGATATTGGGACATGACCTTGGGAATGATCCAGTAGAAAAGGGACAAATGTAGATACATGAGAGAGAAAGAGGTGATCGAGAATTTAAATATTTAGAAGGAAGAAGGGAAGGGAGATGGAGCCCAGGCACGAACTGAAAGAAGGAGAATAATACTTTTTCACTGTGATAGAGATGAAGAAGGTGGATGTACAGGCAGGTATGGGAAGGTAAAGGCTGTAGAATTTTTATGTAATCAATGGCAAATAAAGTGAAGTCACCCATTAAGGATGGAAACAGATACTTTAAGAGGCTGAGGTCAAAGAATTAGAACATTGAAGGTAATTGGCAAGGGAGTGTTAATAAAAGAAATTGGCATTCTGTCAGCATTATGTTTGAAATTGGTATATTTCAGTTGTGATGCATTTTCTACTTCTTACCAGATCAATAATACAGATCAAGCATATGAGGTCTGTCCAGAGGGTATCCAGCCATCTAATATGAAAAATAGAGACATTTATTGAAGATGATACAAGATACAAGAAACATTATAAATAGGACAATGATGCCTCAGTCCCCTGCCAAGTAGACCTTGGGACATTACATGGTTCTCCCAATAGCCATCAGCTGCCTTATCCTTTTCTCCTGAATCTCGATGATGGTCTGAACTCCTTTGCCTTTCAAAGGTGATTTTAGTTTAGGGAAAAGCCAAAAGTTGCTGGGGGCCAAATCTGGGCTGTAGGGGTCCTGAATCACCCAGGTGATTAGATGTTTCATGAAAAAACTCTGTACCAGATGTAATACATGAGCAGGCACATTGTTGTGAGGAAGCTGCCAATCATTGGTTGCCCACAGCTGTGGACTTCTGAATCATACAAATAGTTTTCTAGGAGATGTGTTCAAGCTTAACACAAAATGTGATGCAGATTCTCTGCTCTACTTGCTCAGTCATTTTGAATGTGGTGACCACTCAGTGCGCATGCTCACTCAGTGGCATCTACTGCCCCCTCTGACTAGTACAGTGAAGTCATTGTTCACACACGTGCATTCCAGTCCACTCTCCTTGGCTGCTAGGTTACTTTCATGTTGTGGAAACTGTTCCCATTATATTCATAATGGCTGGACTCTTTCTGGAAAGACCTCACATTCTAATAATTGGTCTTTGGAAATTTAGTTAATTACTGATGTGGTGTAAGTGGGAGGAGCGTAGGCTTCAAGAACTGGAATGTTCTTGGTCTTGATGTTAGTCTGAAGTATGCATGCATCTGCTCTACTGTAAATGATCAAAAAGGGGGAGGCTGACCCTATGGGCAGGTGGGGCTGTGGGAAACTAAGGAGGAAGAAAGCATTTCGACTGTAGTTTGAAAGTCTCTTTATCCTCACTTGAAAACTGGGAGTCACCTAGAACTGTAATATAAACTTTGGCCTTCAAATTCATCTTTGTTTTTCTTTTCTTTGAAATGTATCTGTGTTTGTAACCATGTTTTAAATTCTGGAGCTATTGTTCCAGTCTAGACATCCTTTTACTCCTGGACAACTGTGAGTGCTGAATCAGTCTTTTCACTCCTCCTCTCCTTCCACTGTATCCTGTATAACATTTTTAGGATAATATCCCCAATTCCTTGTATTTATCACATTCTCTCAACATTTAAAACAATTTCCAATTAGTGTCGGGTGAAACACAAAGCCCGATTTCTCTAGTCTGAATTCAAGGCCATCCATAATTTTGAGTCCAGGCTGCCAATCCAGTCTTATTTCCTAGTTTTGTACATGACATTCTCACTGAAGAAGTATTGGGGAGGCAGCCAGATCCAAGTTTGAATCCTGCTTCTTACTTCCTTTGGCCATGAACAATTTGCATAACTTCTGTGGCTTTCACTTCCTCATCTCTAGGGTGGTTTTCCCCTTTGCTGGGGTAGTTTTGAAGATCAAACAAGATGATATATGTAGTATACGCCACAAAATTCTAGGTAGGTGGTTAGCCCTCACAAAAATGATATCTATTTATTGTTCAAACTATTATTTTTGATAGTTAAGATATGATATTTAATTCATTTACTGTTCCTTGGAGAGTCTATTTACCTATTCTTTTCCTATAATTATTGTAGGTAAACTCTAAATATTTAGTTTAGATTGATCATTTAAAAATTTTAGACATTTTCTAGCAATCTGAAAAGTTGATTAGAATGATTTTTTGGAAGCTTTAATTACATTAGTCAATATTCAATTGAAATGTATTTTCTTAAAACTTTAGAAATGAACTTAGATATTAAAACTTGTATGCATTACTTTATTTCAGCCATTTATGCTTCTACTTACCAATTTACTCAATAAAGATTTAGTGAAAGTCTATTTTTTAAGTACTGGGAAGGGTGTAGGGAACCTGAAGAACAAGAATAAAACAAAAACAATAATATGTGATCCAGGCAATGTTACCCTTAAACATCTCTTCTCCATTCTTTCATAGTAGTAAAATTTTGAACTGAGCATATGTAAATAAATATTACATTTCCCAGCCTCCTTTGCAGCTAAGCATGGCTATTGGACTGTGTTCTGGTCAACGTGAGGTACACTAAACTGACGGGTGACAAATTCTCAGAAACTTTTTTTATAGGAAAGCCCAAGGGTGCCTCTTGCCCTATTCTTCCTCCCATATTTCTCTAACTGGCAGTTTGGACTGTAGAGTGATGTCTAGATCTCTATCTTGGACCATAGATGAAGACCACATTCTAAGGAGGGGGAGACAGAAAGATGGAAGCAGATTGGGTTCAGATGTATGCAGAGCCAACATATCTGCCATGGACTGTCTATACTTGGATTTGGTCATGAAAGGAAAATGACCTTATTATATTTAGCCAATGTTTTTGGATCTCTGTTACTTGCAGTTGAGCCTTACCCTAAGTGACATTCCCTTGGCCTTCCCTCCAAAAATTACAACCTCATAAAACAGATGTATTTACATATAAATTATCTACACCAAGAGGGTTTAGGAAGCTGAACTAATATTACTTTGTTTACAAATGGATTATAACATTTTGTTAGTATTTCTAGTGAGTCATATGAACACCATTTTTTAGTTTAGCAATTTCTATAGAATGGCAATAAAAATGATTGAAAAGCAGATTAACTGAGTTTTTATTTAAAGAGTCATAATGACATTCCAAAAATCAGAGTTGTTTTGGTATTATTTAAACATACCTCAGGAGTAGTAATTGGAATATATTGACTCCACATATTAAGTATTTTTGAGAGCTAACATTGTGAAATTAGTTTGTCTCTATAGTCACACATAAACGCAGGCACTGAGACATGAACTTTGTTCACAGCCACAACCTTAGTACAAATCTTTTACAGATTCACGCTCTAATATTTAACCCACATAAAAATTGTAAGTATGGCTTTCATGATATTTTTCCATCCTTGCCTGAAAAACAGTATTTTATGCCTTTTGACTTAAAGACCAGGTTCTTAATTAGCATTTGTATAAATATTTTCACTCCTAAGGCATCTAGCTAGTTTATGTTCATTTAGTTGTGTTCAAAGGTTAATTCCTTCTTTGCTATTTGCTCAATGTTGACAGTTAGTAAATGGTGAATTATAGCCATAATTATTATTGTGAGGAGAAATGATTACATTTATTGAAAGCACATGTAGCAGTTATTTTCTTCTTATTCTTAGGATTCACTATAAAAATTTTGAGTAGTTATTGATAATTTTTCAGGTAACATTTGTTATATGTCACTACCATGCAGTGAATATAAGTAATCTTAAAATTGCTTCAAAAGGAGGACAAAAAAGATAAAATTCAAATTATTCAAAGAAATCCTTTATGTAAGCTTATTTTTAAAAACAAGGAACATCAAAGTATTATCAACTACAGATTTATAATAAATTCTCACTATTAAGTCAATCAAAAAATCCAAAATTCAATTTCAAAAGACTGTAAATATAAAGTTATCCTTATACAACACAGGTTTAAAAGGTATTTTTTCACTTTCGCTTTTCAAACGAAGTCAAATTTAACACCACTTAATCTGCTCCCATTTTCTTATATCCTGTCTTGGAGGCATCTGCTTAGCCCCTGAAAGTAACTATCTCCTGACATGAACGCCTATTAAAATTTGTTATGGGAATGCCATTTGTCTTTTAGCCTTGTGGTAAAGTGTGGAAATTATCTCTTCAATGTTAATTTTTCACATTGGCTGTAGGTTTAGCCATGTGATTGTTTTACCCAATGGTGTAACTGCTCAGAAGCTTTTTTATATATCTTTTTCTCCTTCCTTTCCTTTTGATTTAGGCTCACTCACCCAGCACCCTGACTCATCCTTCTTTCTTGCACATTTATTCCCTGGTCAGCATTAAATTATCTTGGGAACAAAAGCTCAGGTCTATTGACCACAGAGGCAGAGTTTTAGTCAAACTAAAGTTAACATCTAAGCCTCAGTTGTATTTCAGCTTCAGACTCAGAAAAACAGTGAAACCAGAGAAAACAATGCCATTGCTGATGTCAGGACCAGATATAATGATCAACTACCCTCTACCTCAGCATCAACCAATCAGTAAAGACCATGACCCTGATCATGACCCTAACCCACTTAGTCACCATGATTAATGATTTTCTCCCTATATATAATCCATCTCCTAGAAGCCATCAGGGAGCCAGGTCTTTGAGTAGTAGCTCACATGTGATTCCTGGCATGGTATCACTTCCGCAACTAATAAACCCTTCTTTACTACAAGCTTCTGTTTTTGTCTTATTGGGTTTTGATGTGTGTAGGCAAATGAACCCCTGTAGTCCAGTAACAATGGGACATCAGCATATAAGGTCTGTCTGGAAAAAGTCCAGCTATTGCTAATATAATGGGGATGGTTTGTGCAACATCAATGTAACCTGGAAGCCAAGGAGAGTGGACTGGAATGTGCATACACGAATAATAATCACTTCACTATACTAGTCAGTGGTGGCAGTAGTCACCATTGAGTGAGCATGTGTAGTGTGTGGCTGTCACATTCAAAATGACTGATCTAGTAGAGTAATGAATCTGTATCAAATTTTGCTTTAACTTTGAATATTCCTGCACAGAAACTATTCAGATGATTCAGAAGGCTTTTGGGGATGATCAATGAGTCCAGTGCAAGTAAAAGTTTGGCACAAACACTTCAAAGATGGTCAAGAATCTGTTGAAAATGACCCATGTTCTGGAAGGCCTGCGACAAGCAGAACACCTGAGAATGTTGAATGTGTATGGGCTGCAATCAACAAAAGTTGGCGACTGACAGTATGAAAGCTAGAAGCTGATCAGAGGATTCCAAAAACTACTGCATCCAAGATTTTGATGCAGGATCTTGGCATGAAATATATCATGGCAAAATTTCTCCCATGGCTTCTGCTACTAGAGCAGAAGGAACATTGTGCTATGTTTGCTAATGACTTGATTCAAATTGTTACCAATGAACCAGATTTCTTTAAGAAAGTCATAACTGGAGATGGATTGTGGGTCTGTGGCTATGATCCTGAAATGAAACCCCAGTTGTCTCAATGGAAGTCACCTGTCAATGTCTCAGCGAGATAAAGACCATGTTAACTGTGTTCTTTGTTTGAGAAGGTGTTGTCCATCACGAGTATGTCCTTCCTGGCCAAACAATTAATAAGGAACATTACCTCAATGTTCTTTGGTGTTTGAGAGATGCAGTATGATGATAACAGTGGCAGCTGTGGGCAACTGGTGATTGGCAGCCTCATCACGACAATGTGCCCACTCATGCACATGCAGAGTTTCTCATGCAGAGTTTTTTGGTGAAACATTAAATCATCCAGGTGACTCAGCCCCTCTACAGCCTGAATTTAGCATCCTGTGACTTCTGCACTTTCTCAAAACTAAAATCACCTCTGAAAGGGAAGAGATTTCAGATCATCAATGAGATTCAGGAAAATATGATGGGGCACCTGACAGTGATTCCAACAAAAGGTTTTGCACTATTTTGAACAGTGGAAGACATACTGGGAGAACTGTTTGAGGTCCCAAGATGCCAACTTTGAAGGAGACTGAGGCATCATTGTCTTATGCATAATGTTTATTGTATCTTGTATCTTATTGAATAAATATCTCTATTTTTCATATTACATGGCTGAATACTTTCTGGATAGACCTCATACATTGATAAAACAGAGTCTTGACAAGTGCTTCTATTTCATACCTTGCTCTCTTAGAATGCTTCCACCTTTGTGTGAGCAGGCGGGGATGAGACAGAGCTCTAGCCATTCCAATGATTCTGTCTCAGCTGAAATCTTGGACATTTGTGTGGTGTCATATTGGGCTATCTAGTTATCACTGAGCATCCAGGTGACTGAAGCCAAACAAGTGAGACTAAGCAAAACCAATAGAACTCCCCATTCAAGTCACATTTGAACATTTTATAACCCCAAATTATGATAAATAATAAATTATTGTTGTTTAAATCAAATGTTTTGGGGATAGTTGTTATTCAGAAATAGATTACTAATATAGAAATTGGTAAGAAGTATTCAAAGTCATGAAAAGCAAGGACCTACATCCAAGGTTACTCTGTCCAGCAAAGCTATCATTTAGAATGGAAGGGCAGATAAAGTGCTTCCCAGATAAGGTCAAGTTAAAGGAGTTTGTCATCACCAAACTCTTATTATATGAAAAGTTGAAGGGACTTACTTATCTAAGAAGAAGATCAAAACTGAAGAGTAAAATGACAACAAACACAATTATGAACAACTGAACCTAAAAAACAAAAACAAAAACTAAGAAAATAACTAGAACAGGAACTGAATCACAGAAAAGGAGATCATGTGAAGGGTTATCAGTGGGGAGAAGGAGGAGGGAAAATGGGGAAAAAGTACAGGGAATAAGAAGCATAAATGGTAGACACAAAAGAGGTGAAGGTTTAGAATAGTATAGGAAGTGGAGAAGCCAAAGAATTTATATGTACAACCCATGGATGTAAATTAAGGGGGAGGAGTACCAGAGGGAGGTGGGTGCAGGATGGAGGGGAATAAAGGGGAGAAAAAATGCGACAACTGTAATAGCATAATCAATAAAATATACTAAGAAAAGAAATTGGCCTTCAGTAAGCCAATGCATTCTTCTATTATGCCAGTTACTTGTTGGTAATACAGTGTGTGTGGTAAGACCAATGAATTCTGTGGGGCTAAGCCCATGGTAGCACATCTTCCATCATAAAATGATTTCCTTGCTTAGAGACCATGTCGATAGAAATCTTTGGGTACAGCAGACTTTTTATTAGACAGTAACTGGTGGTGTTGGCAGAAACATTCTCAGCAAGAAAGGCCAATCCATATCTTATGAGGACAGAGAACTGTTCCCTCCATAATGGAAGGAATCTGGTAAAATTCACATAGGAGTCAAACTTCCGGTATAAATGTATAAATGATTTTTTGCAACCATAAGATTGAGCCACCATTTCTACTAAATAAGCAAAAAAATAAAATGGTTAAATAGGTGAAGTGTTTTAATAGTTCAAACAAGTGGTTGATTTATGAAATGTCCCATGTGAGACATGTTAGTTATAAGACACTGTGCAGTGTTCCAAAGAATTTCTCTTTCAAATTCTCACAGATCCAAGAAGCGAATGTGTCTTTTGTTAAAATCTGAGAGAAATAAAAAGACCCTATTTTTTTTTCTTTCTCTGTCTCTGTCTGTACATATCTGCCAGAGATGAAGAACATCTTGGGAAGCACTGCTTGTCCATCTCCTCAAAGTTAGCTGCCCTTAGGGGTCCTGCAGCCCAGGAATTTTCACTCTCATGTTCATTGCTATTTTGACTATCTCAAGGAAATCTTATGGTCTTGAGGCCACTCAGAAGGAAAACAGAAAGGTCTCTGTAGCCAGTTTACATGTACTACTAGAGACTGTGGAGCAAAGGGACAGAATCCAATTAATGTGTTTTAATTCTATAGTTAGCCAGGCTATGATCTTTGTGTGAAGGTCACAGAAATATCTAAGACAGGCAAAACTCTCATAATAATAATATCCAAGAGCCCTTTTTGAAGCTATTACTAAAAGATGTTTTCCATCTGACTAAGAAATTAGTAAAGGTAAAAGACTCCGAGTTGGGAGACATGCTATAATGCAGGGGCTGACAAATTACAGCCAGTGGTCTAAATTTGGCTTTTGTTGGTTTTATAAATAAAGTTGGTTTTATATATAAATTGGAACACAGCTACACTTATTAGTTTATACATTGTCTATGGCTACTTTCACACTGTAGATTTCAGAGCTGGGTTTTTGTGATAGCGGTCATATATTGCATAAAGAGTGAAATATTTACTATCTGGTCCTTCACAGAAAAAAGTTTTCCAACACTTGATCCAGATCGACTTCTGTCATGCAGAGTCTCGTTAACCCAGTTTATTCTTTTATATAGGCCATCCAAAGATTGTCTTTTCCTAGTTTTGGCCTCTTGCTTTGTCCTTTCTCTTGCCTCTGGATGCTGCAAGCCACTTTATTAGAACATTGCTATTTATTAAGATTTTAGATCTGAAGACATTTTTACTCAGCATTTTTCACATTTATATGATTTTAAAATGTCTCTTGTTGGGAAATTTAATTGTTTTTAAAGATAAATGGGAAGACATTTATCTAATCAGGTCTTTAAAAAAAAATAATAACCAGGCCTTATGTTTCCACATTATTAAGGTAAGTGGATTATTATTTTTTTATTTTCTCACTATCACTGTGGAATATTTAAAAAAAATAAATGTTTTTTTGACAACTATAATTTATAAATCCATAAAGAAGATAGAGTACAGAACATTTCTTTCTTTCTTTATTTATCTATCATTCTATCTTTTAAAGAAGATTTTATGCTGGAATCTAGTTCTGTGTATTTGGTTTTGCAAGGTTTAAAGCGTGGCTGTTTTCAACTTCTTTACTGGAACTTCTGTCTACCAAATATCAAAAGCAATTAATATTTACTATATGCCAAGCATATAAAGCTAAGGGCTTTATGTACATTAGCTTATCCCTACAGAACAGGTACTATTATTATCAGGTCTACTTTATAAGCTTTGAGGAGTGAAGTGACTTGTTGAGGGTCACCACACTGGTGGAGCAAAGAATAAATGTAGGTTTTGTTTTTCCCAGTTGTATTGCCTCCTTCATTGGGTGAAGCTTGCCATGTTATTTAATCAAATCCCTCACTTTACATGTAGAAAACATGTAATCCTCAGATAGTGAAGTGAGTGAAGTGACTTTTTCAAAATGAAGCTATGAGAGGCTAGTCAGGATTGGCATCCAGATTTTCGTAGCTAAGAACTCTGTAACTCTCTTTCAAACAATGGAGTTCTGCTGTCATATCGTGTCATTAAAGCAGACATTAATTTTTGTATATGGTTTCTGTGTATCTGTGTGACCCTGCTTGAACGTGCCTCTAGGTAGCATTCAGAATGTTTACTTATGTGTGGCTATGTGATGCATATAGTTCTTAAATGAAAAATAGTTCATTTGGTAAAAGTGTAGTAGTGAATACCTCCCATTCAGGAAGTAAATAAATGCATTTTTCATGGTTCAGATACTTTTGTAAACCCACATTTTTTCATGACTCCTTAAGAAAGAAATATTAAATTTTTCATGACTCCTTAAGAAAGAAATATTAATTTTCATGCTGTTACTGCTTAATTAGCCTTATTAGAGTCTTGATTGGACCATTTACTCTGTCAAGCTTTTCCATACTCAAGACAAAATATGTGTAGCATGTAATTTATTTGAATGGCCATAATATAAATTTGGAATACCTAGGACAATACATCTCTTTAAATCTGCTATTAATAAGTCATTTCAATTACAACTCAGAGAAGATTTGATAACACCTTACATTTTAATAGAGGAATTTTGTTGTTGATGATAATCCATCATTTATCTTTGGACTTTTTAAGTTAGAATTATTATTTTTCATATCCTTACTTGATAAATTACTAAAGCATTAATTGTATGGAGGAGAGATATTTGACTGAATTTCTGTTTACTACATTCTAGGGACTGACAGATAACTGGCTGCACAGGCCACTGGACAATAGGCCCACAGGTCTGATCTGGCCTGTTTTTATAAATAAAGTTTTATTGGAACACTGCCACACTCCTTCATTTATGTGCTTCTGCAACAGAGTTGAGTAGTTGTGACAAAGATCAGATGGTCCATAAACTCTAAAATGTTCACTATTTAGCATTTCACAGAAAAAGTAAAGTGACCTCTTCTATTAAATACATTATTATAGGAAGATGTGAAATGAACATATTTCCAACTGGTCAGTCAAAATTAGTTTATTTAGAGGACTACATTATCTCCATGATGTGTGCCTAGCCTGAATTGCCTTGTACTGAATTGAATGGTATATTATGCTACTGATTCTTCTTCTAAACATTGAGTCTATTGGTTAAAAGTAGTCTATGAAAAAGGAAATTTATTTAATAATATACTAGTGCCATATATGTTTATGTAGGATGACTATATAATTTATAATTTCAACTGGGACTCTTTTGAGAGGGACCACAGATGTAAGTTGAGAAAGTTTGCAGATCTCTGGAATAGACAGCTGTCCAAAATCCAGTTAAATGTGTCTGCCCTAGATAGTCATTGCTTCAGCAATTTACAAAGTGGCATATTTGGTCACTAGACCTGGATATCATATCACTCTTATCACTCTTAGAATTATCCAAGTTCCTTAGCCACCTATGATTGCTCTAATATATTAGAATAGCAGTATTCTGAATTATTATTATTAGCAAAACCCTTCCTTGAAATGAAGTCTTGTATAGAAACCCAATTACATAACACTCATGAGATGGAGATGATCTGGTTGTCAGAGGGACCAGAGGCAAGAGCTGTTGGTGCTCAGCTCTTCCTCCTCCTCTTCTTAGTGGTCTCGATTCACATCTGTGAGCTCTCCAGGATTCTGAGGAGCACAGTTCAAAACCTATTGAATTTTATGAAAATTAATCAAAATAAGTATGTTCCTCTCAAATATCATTCATGTCACCTAGAGCATCCAGTGGTCCTCACTAGTATAAATGCCAAGACATGGGCGTCCTGAGCTGCATTACAGAAAAGGCGACGAAATGGATAAAAATACTCATCATAAGAACATAAGAACATAAGAACATAAGAACACTGAAAATTCAGTACCTTTTGGGTATAGTTATCAATGCCACAAAGTTTTGGCAGGCAGGGCCACTGTCTTGAATATGCCTACTCTTGGCTTCATCTTGGGCAGGTCGTTTTACTCTTCGAGTCTTGTTTTTCACATGTGCTAAATCTTAAAATTCTTTCTGAAAGGCCCTCTTCCTAAAGTGGGAAAAGATAAACTGATTGCTTCTAAATTAATGTTTCATGGGTTTTAGAAGTTAGGTCAAGTTTTCAGAACACTTTGCCAAACCTAAGCTGTGGTGTATTCCTTTTAAACAGTATGATAGCTTGAGTGCACAGAGTAAACAATCATCATTAAATCATATACAAATAGATAAAGATCTCAATAAATGTTTTAAACATTGTATACTCCTAAATATGTCTTAGGAATCACATATGTGTTTGGTACATAAATTATCCTGCATCTATATAAGCAGCCTAAGAACATATGGGTTATTTGGAAATTGCTCTGTATTTTTGAAGGTGCATTTGATACAGTTATTTATTACTCCAATTTTATGATGGGCATGCTACCCTCTGCCATTAAGCGTTGCTGAAACCTCAGAGAAAGATTAAACAAATCTCAGGCCACTTCAAATCCTTAAATAGCCTTCTCATTTCTGGTTCTCCTCACATGAAGTTTTATGAAGTATATCTCCAAGACTCCGTATTTTGATATCAGTTATTTATGGGAATTAACATGGAGAGATGGAACAGCAGGTCTGTGTGGGATGGTGGCAAACTGGAGTCTAAAAATGAGTGACGTTTGTTGTAATGAGATACCTACATTTGAGAAAGAGGGTGGTAGAGGCAGAGGGAGAAAGAAGAACGTAACATGATCTGGTATATTTAAAGATTTTGGATAAAAAATAAATCCTTCAAATATGCTCAGGTAGAAGGTCTCCTCTTTATTTTTGTACAAATGAAATGTCTTGTCATTCCAAAAAGACACAAATAAGGCAACAAGAGAACATTGTGTACTTAAGGGAAAAACCACTGTCGCTTTTATTATAGCTGTGTATTCTACATTCAATTACAGTTGCTCTGTGTCATTCTTGCTCAGAAGGATTTGGATGTGAAGGCAATGCAAGCCCAGGTGCTGTGTTTCACTGAGAAGCAAGGAAGCCCAAACTGATAAATTTTACTTTGCCATAAACCTGAACATCCTGCTCTGGTATATTTGTTACTTATAGGCAATTTACAAGAGGAATTAAGCTCTAATTGTTGAAAAATTACAACCAAATGGCAGGTCTTTATAAATAGCATACCATGGTAACTATGCTGGGATTATCTAATTCATTAAGTGCAATATATAAAAGAGGGCAAATCCTGTCTTTAATTAGCTAATAACACTAAACTCTCAAGTGGGTGAGCAATAAACGTCCCAGGGAACCTGAAAAGGTTTGTAGAAAGAAGGGAGGTTTCAGAGTCTGCACGGGCAGCAGTTAGCTTTGAGGAGCAGCTCCTCTGTATCCTCAGTCTCCGCTCTGGGAAAGCAGCACTTGATGAAGATAAACCTTAATGACAGGAGCCAGGACTCTGGTCCTAAAGCTACATGGTCAAGGCTGCAGTGCATTAATAAAATGATAGCTACCATTTTGAACGAGTCTGTGTGTGTAAGCTGCTATGCTAAATGTTTTATAAGCTTTTAATTAGTACAATTATGAGTAATATTCATTTTAAATATGAGGTAACCAAAGATCACAGAGGGGAAGATTTGCTCAGAGGGCATGGCTGGCGAGTGGCAGAGATGTGGTTTTGCTCGCAGGTGTCTGAGCTCTGAGCCCACACTCCGCGGTCTTGCCTCACCAGAACTGTAAAGGTACCACTACCTCAACTTCTATTTTTTAACTGTATTTTAAAATGTACAGATATACTGAAACCACTCCCATAAATTACAATTCAGAATATCTGAGGTGGGACCCAGACTTGGGCACTTTAAAAAGCTCCAGGGTGATTTTGATTAATGGGAAAGTGACTGCCTCCCACTGTGCATGGTTCATCACAGTTCATACCATGCTGTCCTTATTCACTGTCCTATTCATCCCCATGGCAACACAGACCTGTGAGATGGCCTGACCTCCTTATTTTGTAGATGGGAAGGTGATGCCACAGAGAAGTGAATGGGCTGGACAGGGCGGAACTGGAATACAGGTCTTCTGGAGTCATCGTGAGTGTACTTTTTGTCACAAAAATACACTCTTTTTTCCTAACTAAATGCAAACTCAGGCCAAAGTGCATAAAGACTTGTAAGAAGTAGCAAGTGTTAGGAGTTTAGATTAGCCCAGCCAGGATATTTGACTCTACTTTATAGATCTAGCGTTAGAAAACTGGATAACAGGCATCAATAAATAATGAATTATAAGTGTCCACTTCTCTCCTTTTCTTGTCAATAAAATGGGGATAATAGTGTACCTTATGAGGTGGTGAGATGCAAATGAAACACCTTTGAAAGTTTTGAAAACTGTAAAGCACTTTGTAAATATAAGATACTATTCAACAGACAAATCTCTTAACAGCAAAATGTGTGAGAAAGGAATATAGGTTGACATAAATTAAGTCTACTCTGACGCCATCAGAGGACTAACAAATTCAAACAGGGAACTCACTTTTTGACTTTCCTAGATTAAGTAGAAGATGGTGGTGGTTGTCAAACTATTGTGGCAGAGCTGTAGGGGGACCCAGGTGTTAGCAAAATGGGTCTTGCTTTCTTCTCTGAAGTAGGTCGTCTGTATCTCTTAACTCACTTCTAAAATTTTATGGCAGCTGCTCCAACACTGGGTGTCATCACGGGAAGAGGGAAAGAGATAGGAGAGAGAGTATCTCGTTCCCTAAAACCCCAGTTACCAATGATGTCAATGGGCCTATTGAGAGTCGCTGTTATCTCCTGTAATCTGGTCCTTATTGCTGGCTTTGATAATCATCTGTCTTGATAAGCTCCACATTCCAGCTCCCAGCCAGACATCTCTTCTGAGCTCTAGGCCTGTGTATTCAATTTCTTTCTGGAATATCTGCATGGAGGCTCCACAGGCACCTGAATATCAACATGTGTAAAACATGCTCTACCATCTTTCTTCCAAGTGGGCTTCTAGTCCTTTAGTTCCCATCTCAGAGAAAGGGCTACCGCATATCTCGTTTCTCCAGATGGAAAGCTGAAAGCTGGGTATGACGCTGGCTCCTCTCTTTCCGTTAACTCTGAGCCAAATTCTGCCCATCGTGCCTTCTCAATGGCTCTCCCGTTCTTCGCAATTCCTTATCATGTTGGCTCTTTCCTAATTTAGGCCACTTTCATGTCAGTTTTCTGTGAAAGCCTTGTAAGCACATCATTTTGACTGTGATTTCATCCAGTTCCTGTCAACAAGCAACATTGTACCTAAATCCATCTTTTAACCAAAACCTTTGGCACCTAAAAACCAAAATCTATTTTATTTTAGAATTCTTTAAGGGTTTTGTATTTCCCTCAGGTAGAGCCCATATTTCTTAAAAAGACTTGTCAAGACATTTTTAATATGCCTCCTATTGATTTATTCTATTTCTTCACACACATCTTCTCCTTATACTCAATATTCAAAGTGTATTGAATTGCTTTCTGTTTTGTGAATCATTCTACCTTTTCACGTTCAGGTTCCTTTCTCTTCCAGGGATTAATCCCTGCCTTCACTGGCTCCACTTGGACACTCTCTCTGGTATACTCATACTTCTTTTTTAACTTTCCTGACTCTCTGTTATTCTGCATTAAATAGCATGTTTAGCATTTTCATAGAAACTCTCAGAAGAGAAGAAGCTCATGGAAGTTCTAGAATGGGTTACCCTGCTTGGTGACTTATTTCCTCTCTTCTCTATCAGAATGTTTTCTGAAGGCAGAGCATTTCTTTTGTCTGATGTGTGGTGCTTACGATAGTACCTGGCACAAGGTAGACCCTCTGAAACTATTTGTGTTGAGTGAATATATACATGACAGCTGCCTAGAAAGAAGTGGAAGGTTTCTAATAGATTATTTTATTTTTAATTAAATTTATTGCTGAATTATTTTAATTAAATTTTAGGTACAAATGTCAGGCATTTAGGATGGAAATAAAATTCTAAGTCAATGAAGTAACTTTATTTTTTAAATATAGTTTATTGATTATGCTATTACAGTTGTCCAATACCCCCCCCCCTTTATTCCTCTCTGCCCTGCACACCCCCTTCCACCTGCATTCCCCCCTTTCAGTTCATGTCCATGGGTCATCAATATAAATTCTTTGGCTTCTATATTTTCTATACTGTTCTTAAACTCCCCCTGACTATTTTCTACCTACCATTTATGTTACTTCTCTGTACCTTTTCCCCCTCTCTCCTCCTCCCACTCCCCCTGCTGATAACCCTCCACGTGATCTCCATTTCTGTTATTCTGTTCCTGTTCTAGTTTGCTTAATTTCTATTATTTTTTGTTTTTTGGGTTTTTTTTAGGTTTGGTTGTTAATAGCTGTGAGTTTGTTGTCATTTTAATGTTCATATCTTTGATCTTCTTTTTCTTAGATAAGTCCCTTTAACATTTCATATAATAAGGGCTTGGTGATGATGCACTCCTTTAACTTGATCTTATCTGGGAAGCACTTTATCTGCCCTTCTATTCTAAATGATAGCTTTGGTGGATAGAGCAATCTTGGATGTAGGTCCTTGCCTTTCATGACTTGGAATACTTCTTTCCAGCCCCTTCTTGCCTGCAGGGTTTCTTTTGAGAAATCAGCTGATAGTCTAATGGCAACTCCCTTGTAGGTAACTGTCTCCTTTTCTCTTGCTGCTTTTAAGATTCTTTCCTTATCTTTCATCTTGGGTAATGTAATTATGATGTACCATAGGGTGTTCCTACTAGGGTCCAACTTCTTTGGGATTCTCTGACATCCTGGACTCCCTGGAAGTCTATTTCCTTTTCCAGATTGGGAAGTTCTCCTTTGTTATTTATTCAAATAAGGGTTCAATTTCTTTCCCTTCCTCTTCTCATTGTGGCACCCCTATTATTTGGATGTTGGAATGTTTAAAGATGTCCTGGAGATCCCCATGCCTCTCCTTATTTTTCCAAATTCTTGTTTCTTCATTCTGTTCTTATTGAATGTTTCTTTCTTCTTTCTGCTCCAAACTGTTGGTTTGAGTCCCAGTTTCCTTCCCATCATTGTTGGCTCCCCATATATTTTGCTTTATTTCACTTTGGGTAGCCTTCATTTGTTCTTTCATTTTGAGACTGAGCTAAATCGGTTCTGTGAGCATCTTGAACTGTGTTTTAAACTGTGTATCTGATGGATTGGCTATCTCTTCATTGCTTAGTTGAATTTTTTCTGGAGCTTTGATCTGTTTTTTCATTTGGGTCATTTGTTTTCTTTCCATGCTCCTGTTATATATAAGGGTCAGAGTCTTACGTGTTCACCAGGGTGGGGTAACCCAGGTGGCTGCATTGTGATGCTTTTTGTCGGGGAGGGGTCTGAGAGGGAACATTGCTGCTTGCTCTGCTCTCTGATGGTTTTCAGTCATTTCCCCTGCTACCCAAAATCAAATAGGATCATTCTGGTGCTGATTCCTGGGTTGGTGGGTTTGTGTTCTAGGACCTCTGGGTCTCTCCAATGAACTCTCCGGTGAGGCAGAGAGTTTCTCCCACTGCTGCTGCAACCTCCACAGGTGTTTTCAGTCAGAGGCTTTGAGGCTTTATTTCTCCGTCATGGAACCCTGGGTTGTACAGTTTATCTATTCCCCAGTTAGTTGTTCCTCCCAGTTTATCTGCACAGGAAGGTGGGACCACCTAGTCCACCAGCCACTGCCTTTCTGTGCATCCTCTCCACCCAGCTGCCTGTTTCCACCCCTCCTAACCGGCCTGGATGAATATTTCTGCTTTAACTCCTGGTTGTCGGACTTCCACACAGTTCGATTTTCTGTCAGTTCTGGTTTTGTTTTGTTTTGTTTAATTTGTTGTTGTCATTCTTTTGGTTGTGCAAGGAGGCACTAAAGTGACTTTATTATGGGAAACTTATAAACACTAAAAATCCTTAGGAGCCAGATTTAATAAATTATTTGGGGTTGTTTGCCCATCTTCTGCCAGTTTGGGGAAAAAGTTAAAAAATTCTTCTATCCTTATAACAGGATAGGTCTCTTCAATTTATACCTGAATGCTCTGTTCTTAGTGAAGTTACAGATATAAAATATGGAAGTGATGTAAATCCTGGATCTGGGGGTTGGGACTTGATGTGTGTGATTAATTACTTATGAATAATAAAGTCTCATGTTAATTCCATTTTTAAGTACAGCATATTGTATATATTTTGACCAAGGAGAAAGAAAGGGAATTTGGATGGAGACCAAGCTGATTTTGATCTCCAGCTCCAGCATATACTAGATATGAGATCTTCAGCAAAGTATTTAATTTTTTTAGCAACTTGGTTCTCTCATTAATAAAATGCAATAAGAGCAACCTTTACACATCACAGAGTTAGGTATTATATGGATTATGTAACAGTAGACCATGGACAAATACGCTTCTCTTTGTTGAAGATGATATTTATTTTTAACATAATGAAAAAAGTAGTTGAGCTTTCATGAGTATACCATACCCTTGGGCCAGCAATTCTTCATCCAGGAACCATATCAAAATACTAATAAAAGTATTCAACATATATGTAAAAAAGATTACTCTTCAAGCATTATTTTAAATTTCTTTTCTATGGTCAATAAGCATTTTAATGAAGTATACTAGGCACACAAAATAGTGTAACTAGTAAATGTTTAGCTAGCTGAATTATTACAAAGTGAACACCATTAATCACCACGCAGATCATTTTTGCCTGCTTCTGAACTTTACACGGGAAACATGCAAGCTACATGCCTTTGTGCCTGGCTTCTTTCACTCAGCATTGTGTTTGAGATTTGTGAGACAAGTGTTTGTGTTGTGTGTTGAGATGCTGCTGTGTTGTATGTAGCAATATTTATTTAATCTCTAATTGTAGATTATTCCATTGCAGGAGTGGAGAACATAATTATTTACTCAGTATACTACCGAATGACATTTTTTTCTGGATTTTGGCTATTATGAATAATAAATAATGTTGTTATGGCTGTTATTATGCATGTCTTTTGATTTGTGTGTATTTCTTTAAAAAATATATTCAAGTGGAATTGCATGATTGCGTCATGTACATGTTCAACTTAAGTGCCACAGTGCTTATACCATTAAACATTCCTCTTAGCAGTATTATATTATGTATTTTCTAATTATAGCTTCTAAGTGGGTAGTGATAGCTCATGATAGTTTTTATATTGCATTTCCGTAATGACTAATAAGGTTGAGCACACTTTTGTATTTTGACAGTTTTTGAATTATTTTCTCTTGTAACAAAACTGACAAGAGTCTCTGCTCATTTTTTCCCTATTGGATTACTAATTATCTTTTTCTTGTTAACTTGAATTCTTCATAAATTATGGTTCGAGGCTTTTGTCAACTTTGTTTATTGCAAAGAGATCTTCTTCCATTTGTTTTGCTCCTTGACCTTCTTAATGAGCTCTTAGTTTGTAATGTATTCCTATTGGCCAATTTTTTTCCTTGTGGTTAATACTACTTGACACATCTTTCCTTATCCAAAATTTATGAATACATTTTCCAGAAACTCATTCTTTTACTTTTAAAATTTTATCTCAGTTAGTCTAAAATTGATTTGTATGTTTATGGTCTGAGACAGAGGTCAAGTTTTTTCTTTTTCTCTTCTCAGTATCCAAATAGCCAATAGATGCAGCACAATTTAATAAAAAAATTGTCAATTTTCACTGTCTGCACTGTCACTTTTGTTATAAGTCAAGTGACCATATATGAACAATTTACTTTGTATCTCACAGTATTCTTCTATTTTAGTCTATTTGTCTGTCCTTGCCATTTAACTTCACAGTGCCTGACATCCAACATATGTATCGAATTGCACATATATAGTGAATGTGTATTGAATGAATAAATGTAAGGTAAGTAGTGCATGGTTGACTGAAAGACATGGAATGTTTTCCTAGGTTAATTCAAATTAGCAAGCATTAGATGAACAAACATCAGGCATTTAGAGTGTAAAAAAATGCAGAACAAATGAGGAGAGTTTATTATTAGAATAAATAACTATGATTTCTTATTATTTGGTGACTTAAGTCTTCCAATCCTGTTCTTCAAGGATTGTCATGGCAACACTAGGTCTTTTGTATCTCCACATAAATTTTAAATCAACTTTGCAATTTTGACAAAAAAATGCTATGATTGTTTTTAACTTAACATCACAGGGTCTCTACAGATTAGTTTAGAGAAATATACATATTTATAATGTAGAATCTTCTGATTCATAATATTTTTATTCAAATGCTTTTATTTATTTAGGTGTCCTTTAATTTCTTTCAATGATAAATTATAATGTTATGTGTAGACATCATATATTTAATATTATCATCATTATTTTTTGTTGTTGTTTTAGTCCTTTGAGATTTTTTGAGACTTGATTTAAGACCCAGCATATGGTCAATTTTAGTCAATATTTTATATACATTTGAAAAGAAGGTGTGTTATGTCATTTTGTGTGTTAAATATTTTAGATACATCAGCTAGATCAATTTCGTTAATGATGTTGCTCAAATTCTCTATACATTTACTGAGGGTTCCACCATTTTTCTATTAGTTTTTGAGAAACGTGTGTTAATATCTTTCACCATGATCGTGGAATTATTGATTTCTCCTTTAATTCTATGTTTATTTTATAGCTATATTTTTAGTGCCCACAAATTTATCATTGTTATATATCTTCTTGGCAAATTAACCTTTGTGTCCTCATGAAGTGTCTCTTTTTATTTTTATTAAAACTTATTAATTAAGCATTTTTGTTTGATATTTGTATAGATACACAAGTTTTGTCTTGGTTGGTATTTGATACCTCCCTTTTTCTTATATTTATGCATTTAAAGTTTCTATCTTATAAGCAGTGCAGTACATAGAATTCTAAGATGATCTTTAGTGAACTGACTCTCATCTTGTACAATCTCTTGCTGAGTGAGAGTGAAAGTTTCAATATGATGATACATCACTCTCCTAATAATGTCATGGTATATAGCAAAGGATTTTGCAAATTAAGGGATCTATCAGTTGACTTCGGATTAACCAAAAGTTGGGTGTGCCCAATCTATGGCATGACCCCTTTAAAAGCAAAGAGATTACAGGTGAGTAGCAGAGGGGAAGACAGGGAGAACCAAAGCATGAGAAGGATCAGAGCAAAAGAGGTATTCCTTTAGTGGCTCTGAAGACAGAAAGGACCACAGAAAGGATTTGAGAGCATCTTCTAGGAGCTGAGAGCAAATCCCAGATGACATCCAGTAAGACATACGGACTTCAGTTCTGCAGTGGTGGCACATGCATTCCTACCAATGATGAATATGAGTTTGTAAGCAGAGGCTTTTCCAGATCCCACAGGTAAGAATGCAGGTTGTTTGATACTTTGATTTCAGCATTGTGAGACCTTAAACAGAATTCTGTCTAACCTGCATGGATATCTGGCATGAAATAATGAGCTAGTAAATGGGTCTTGTTTTAACCCATATTGAGGTCTGTCTAGAAAAAGTCCAGCCACTGTTAATATAATGAGAATGGTTTGAGTGATATTGATGTAAAATAGCAGCCAAGGAGAGTTGGCTGGAACATGCATGTGTGAACAATGACAACTTCGTTGTACTAGTCAGTGGGGCAGTAGAGGGCATTGAGTGAGCACATTGAAAATAACTAAGCAAGTAGAGCAATGAATTTGCATAACATTTTGTGTTAAGCTTGAACATTCCTCTGTGGAAACTATTTGGGTGGTTCAGAAGGCCCTAGCTGTGGGCAACTGGTAATTGGCAGCTTCGTCTCAGTAGCATGCCTGCTCACATATCACATCTCATGCAGAATTTTTTTGTGAAACATCAAATCACCCAGGTGACTCAACACAAATTTGGAGTCCTGTGACTTCTGGCTTTTCCCCAAACTAAAATCACCTTTGAAAGGAAAGAGATTTCAGACCACTGATGTGATTCAGGAAAATACTATGGAGCAGCTGATGGCTATTGGGAGAACCCTGTGAGGTACCAAGGTGCCTACTTTGAAGGGGACTGAGGTGTCATTGTCCTATGAATAATGTTTATTGTATCTTCTTCAATAAATGTCTCTATTTTTCATATTTATGTATATAATATATAATATATATATCCTGCGGGGTAATTCTTTTTTTCTTTCCCAATTTTGTATTTAATGTGGTTTCTATATACTTTGAATCGAATTCTGCTGTTTCTAACTTATTTTCAGTTTTTCACATGTTCTATGCTTTTTCTTACCTTTCTGTCCAACTTTTAGAGTAAAGAAACAAAAGGTTTTTACTCCAGTTTCTCTTCTCTTAGCTTGCTAAATGCACAATCTTTTGTTCTTTTTCAGAAGTTTCAGAGTAGATTACAATATGTACTATTACTGGCATCTAAAATAAAGCACACAATTTCTTACAGAGTATAAAAAATTAAGACACTTAAATTTCATTTATTAAGATGTGATTCAATTAGGTATTGCTAAAAATATTTCTTTTCTTGCATCTATTTTGTGCAATTTTCCTTTTGCCTAAAAACAGCCTCTTGTTTTTAGCATTTCTTTTAGTAAACAACTACTGATGGTTAATTCTCCAAGTTTTTGTTCAAATGAAATGTTTTTCTTTTTTGACTTTAAATAATATTTTTATTTTTCAATTACTGTTGAAATACAATATTGATTAATTTCAGGTGAACAGCTCAGTGCTTAGCAATTATATAATTTACATTCTTGTGACTGTTCTGTATTAATTTGTACTTCTTATTTTCTTCATTTATTTTCACCAATTTTTCCCTACCTCTTCCCATCTGACAAATGTTCTTTGTATCTATGAGTCTGTTTCTGTTCTGGTTGTTCATTTATTTTTTATTGATTTTTTTTAATCCACATACAGGTAAAATCATATGTCATTTATCTTTCTATGACTTACTTCACTCAGAATAATACCCTTTAGGTCCATCCATTTTGTTGCAGATGGCAAGATTTTATTCTTTTATATGGCTAAGTCTATCCCATTGTATATATGCCACACTTATTTTCCATGCATCTATTGATGGACACTAAGGCTGTTTCCTTATATCTTGGCTATTGTAATTAATGCAGCAGTGAATATATGGGATGTATACGTCTTTTCAATTTAGTGTTTTGGATTTCTTCAGATAACTACCCAGAGGTGGAATTGCTGAGTCCTTTTCTGTCTGTTGTTATATAGCCTTTGTTTTAAAGTCTATTTTTCTGGTATAAATATTGCTAGCCAGCTTTTTTGTTTGTTTCCATTTTCATGAAATATCTTTTTCCATTATTTTACTATCAGTCTGTGTATGTCTTTTGACCTGAAGTGAGTCCCTTGTAGAAAGCATGTGTAAGGGTCTTGTTCTGGTATCTGTTCAACTCCATAGGTCTTCTAATTAGAGTATTTCATCCATTTGCATTTACAGTACTTGTTTATAGATATATATTTATTGCCATTTTGTTATTTATATTTGTTATCTTTTTCTTCCTCTTCTTAAAGAAGAATCTTTAACATTTTTTAAAATACTGGTTTGATGCTGATAAACTACTTTAACTTTTCTTGTCCTTGGTAAGAAAGATAAAGAGCTTTATCTGTCCTTGGATTCTCAATGATAACTTTGCAATGTAGAGTAATCTTGGTTATATGTCCTTGCTTTTCATCACATAAATATTTCTTGCTAATCTCTCCTGGCTTGCAAAATTCCTTTTGAGAAATCAGCTGACAGTCTTATGGGAGCTTTCTTATACATAAATAACTGCTTTTTCTCTTGCTGCTTTTAAGATTCTCTCTTTCTGTTTAACCTTTGCCATTTTAATTATAATCTGTCTTGGTGTAACCTCTTAGGGTTCTCCTTATTTGGGACTCGCTGTGCTTCTTAGTCTTGTATGTCTATTTCCTTCACCAGATTAGGGAAGTTTTCTGTTATTATTATTTCAAATTGCTTTTCAATTCTTTGCTCTCTGTCTTCTCTTTGTGTACCCCCGTGATATAAATGTTGGTGCGCTTGAAGGTGTCCCAGAGGCTCTCTGTAGTTTCATTTTTGAGGAATCTTTTTTCTTTTTGCTATTCTTATTGGGTCTTTTCTGCCTTCCAATCTGTCAAATCTATGATTTGATCCTCTGTTTTATCTACTCCACTGTTGATTCCCTATAATGTATTCTTCATTTCTGACTGATTCTTTTAAATGTTTTTTTCTGTCCTTTTTAATGATTTTGAAGTTCTCACCTAGTTGTTTTTAAAGTATATTTTATTTATTATGCAATTACGGTTGTCTCATTTTTTCCCTCCCCTTTATTCCCCTCTGCCCTGCACCTGCCTACAACCAGGTTCATTGAGTATCGTTATAATCATTGTTTTGAATTCTGTCTCGTAGATTGCTTGTCCCTACAAGCAATTTTGTTTAGTTCTTTTTTTAAATAAATTTTATTTATTTATTTTTAGATAGAGGGGAAGGGAGGGAGAAAGAGAGGGAAAGAAAGATCAGTGTGTGGTTTCCTCTTGCATACCCCCTACTTGGGACCTGCCCCACAACCCAGGCTTGTGCTCTGATTGGGAATTGAACCGGTGACCCTTTGGTTTCCAGGCCAGCACTCAATCCACTGAGACACACTGGCCAGAGCTGTTTAGTTCTTTTTCTGGAATTTTGTTCTGTTCTTTCATTCAGAATATGTATGTTTGTCTCCTCATTTTGACAGCCTCCCTGTGTTTGTTTCTATGTATTAGGTAGAGCTGCTATGACTCCCTGGCTTGTCAGAGTGGCCTTATATAGTTGGTGTCTCATAGGGTCCAGTGGCCCAGCCTCTCCAATAAACAAAGCTGGGCACTCCATATGTCCCCATATGGGCTAAACCCTCTTGTAGTTGAGACTCGATTGCTGTTGGTGTGTCAATGGAAGGGATTTACCTCCAGGCCAGTTGGCTTCCAGGACCATTTGTGACCACAGTGGAGCATCAGATGTGAAGGGGCCAACCACATGGAGCACATTTTACTTCAGCAGCGCTCTGGTGCCTGCTGCATCTGCCTCTTGAGTGTGTCACTTGGGGAGCTGGTTGGGTGATGCTTGGATGTGCTCTGGGGCCTCCTGGGGAGTTCAGGCCAAGGTCAGCTGTTCTCGTGCCCTACCCTTGGTGACATACCAGGCATGAGCTGCAAAGTGATCTGTAGATGGCTGCTGCTTATGCTGAGCTTGGAGGTGCCTAGGAAAGGCCAACCTGTGAACCATAGTGGCTGCCATTAATGCTGGGCCTGGTGCTACTTAGCAAGAGGTACAGGGCTAGCCAAAGCTGGATGCTGTTTGTTCGAGAGATTTTAGGAAATTCCATGGCATGACCCAAAGCAGGTAATTTGTATGGAAAATCCCCTGAAAAGGGCTTGGGTGAGCCTGCAAGTTGGGTGGGATGGGGTCTCAGGGAATCACCAGAGTGGAGCAAACAGTGTAGGCCAGGTTGACGGAGACTCAGTTATGGTGTCCATCTGCCAGCTCTGTCAGGGTAGGGCTCAGCAAAGGATTAATTGTCTCTGCCAGTGCCTCTGTCTGGGAGAATTCTCTCCTTCCAGATGCCAGACAATTTTGTTTCCCCTCATATATCCCTGGTACCTTTAAAGCTGCTGTCCCAGTACTGGAGCTCAGAGATAGTTAATTTGAATACATCTGTGTGTGGGTTCTTTAAGAGAAACATCTGGGATGCCAACATCAATTCTTCTGACTCAGCTACAGTTCTTGCTGCTTTTTACAACCAGAAGTTAAGGGGGTTTCTCTTCCTGGCCCTGAAACCCAAGGATGAGGAGCATGGTATGGGGCTGGGACTCCTTGCTCCTTAGGAGGGACCTCTGCAGCTGAGATATTTATCTCAATTTTTATTTGCCACATGTGTGTATGGGACCAGCCTTTTGTGTCACTTTCCTCCTACCAGTCTCAATGCGCTTTCTTCTTCATATCCTTGTTGTAGGACTTCTGTTAAGTAAATTTGAGGTGGTTATTAATGATGGTTTTTCTATAGTTATAATTTTGGTGTGGTTGTGGGAAAAAGTTCTGTGTACAGCATTTACCTACATTACTATCTTGACCCTAGAGCTTTTTCTTTTTCTTTATCAGTGAATATATTTTTCTTAATTTATTGAATGTAGAAATCTACTTTAGCAGTTTTTATCCAGCCCTATAAAGAGGTCACTATGTTGTTTTCACCCTCCACTAGTTGTGTTAAGTTAGTTGCCATTAATTTTAGTACTTCCTTGAAGAAGATGTATCATTTTGTATCTGGCTGAATTTGTGATTTTATTCTTTTGTGTTTTGTTTTTCAACAGTTTTATGATAATGTATTCATGATGAACTTCTTTTGTATTTATTCTGCTTGGGGTTTGTAGTTATTCTTGAGTCTAAGGCATTGGGCTCTATTTCTGTTTTGAAAATTTCCTGGGCTATTTTAAAGTAGTACTTCTGCCACATTCTTTCTCCTCTTTCCTTCTGAAGCTTTATTATTTTAAAGACTTTATTTATTTATTTTTAGAGAGGGGAAGGGAGGGAGAAAGAGAGGGAGAGAAAGTCAATGTGTGGTTGTCTTTTGTGTGCCCATCACTGATGACCTGGCTGCCAACCCAGGCATGTGCCCTAGGCTGGGAATCAAACCCCTGACCCTGTGGTTCACAGGCCATCAATCAATCCACTGAACCACAACTGTCAGGGTATTCTTCTGGGACTTTAATTGTGTATGTGTCTATGTGTGTATCTGTGAGAGATATTCCTATAACTCTTTAAACATGTCTTTTCAGAAATCCCTAATAAAAATCCCCAATGTGCTTGCCAAATTCTCTACTACTTATTTTTTTAAATATTTTATTGATTAGGCTATTACAGTTGTCCAATTTTTCCCCCTTTATTGCCTTCCTCCCAGCAAACCCTCCTCCCACCAGCATTCCTCCCTCTTAGTTTATGTCCATGGGTCATACATATAAGTTCTTTGGCTTCCCAATATCCTACACTATTCTTAACGTTCCACCTGTCTATTGTGTACTTACTGTTTATGTTCCTTATTCCCTGTACCTTGTCCCCCATTGTCCCTCCTCCTCCTCCCTGCTGATAACCCTCCACGTGATCTCCATTTCTGTGACTCTGTTCCTGTTCTAGTTGTTTGCTTAGGTTTTTTTTATTTTGTTTTTTTTAGGTTCAGTTGTTGATAGTTGTGAGTTTGTTTTCATTTTACTGCTCATATTTTTTATCTTTTTCTTAGATAAGTCCTTTTAACTTTTCATATAATAAGGGCTTGGTGATGATGAACTCCTTCAACTTTACCTTATCTGGGAAGCACTTTATCTGCTCTTCACTTCTAAATAATAGCTTTGTGGACTTCCAGCCAAGATGGAGGTGGAGGTAGACACACTGTGCCTCCTCGCACAACCAAAATAAGGACAACAAAAACTTAGAACTAAAAATCAACCAGTACTGACAGAAAATTGAACTGTATGGAAGTCTGATAAGCAAGGAGTTAAAGTAGACACATTCATCCAGACTAGTAGGAGGGGTGGAATCAGGTGGCCAGGCAGAGAGGGGTCGAGGCAAAAAATGCGGTGGCTGGTGGACCCAGCAAGGCAGTGGATTGTGGAGGGGTGCAAGGTAGCTGGTGGACCAGGTGGTCCCACCTTCACACACAGATAAACCAAGCAAAACCAGTGATGGAGACAAGATCACACAACCCAGTGACCCAGCACAGGGAAATAAAGCCTCAAAATGCCAATTAAAAACACCTGCGGGGGCTGGGAGAGACTCCCAGCCTCACAGGAGGGTTCATTGGAGAAACCCACAGGGTCCTAGAACATATACAAACCCACCCACAAGAGAACCAGCACCAGAAGGGCACAGTTTGCTTGAGGCAAGTGGCAGAAATAACTGAAATCCAGCAGAGAGTGGAGTAAGTGCCATTGTTCCTTCTCAGACCCCTGCTCCACATTCAGCATCACAACCTTGTGATGTGGGTTACCCCACTCTGGTGAACACCTAAGGCTCTGCCCCTTACAACTTAACAGGTACATCAGGACAAAAGGCTCAAAGGAAAGAATAGACCAAAACTCCAGAAAAAATACAACTAAGCAACAAAGAGACAGCCAACCTATCAGATGCACAGTTCAAAGAACTGGTGATCAGGATGCTCACAGATTTGGTTGAATTTGTCACAAATTAGATGAAAAAATGAAAGTTACACTAAGTGAAATAAATAAAAATGTATAGGGAGCCAATAGTGATGGGAAGTTAAGTGGGACTCAAATCAATGGAGTGGACCAGAAGGAAGAAAGAAACAACCAAACAGAAAAGAATGAAGAAACAAGAATTCAAAACAATGAGAAGAGGCTTAGGAACCTCCAGGACATCTTTAAACATTCCAACATCCTGATTATAGAAGTACCAGAGGGGAAAAGGAAGAGCAACAAGTGGAAAACTTATTCGAAAAAAATAATAAAAGAGAACTTCCCAATCTGACAAAAGAAATAGACTTCCAGGAAGTCCAGGAAGCTCAGAGAGTCCCAAAGAAGTTGGTCCCAAGGAGGAACACACCAAAGCACATCATAATTTTTACATTAGCCAATATTAAAGATAAAGAGAGAATCTTAGAAGCAGCAAGAGATAAGGAGATAGTTACCCACAAAGGAGTTCCCATCAGACTGTCAGCTGACTTCTCAAAAGAGACTTTACAGGCAAGAAGACGCTGGAAAGAAGTATTCCAAGTCATGAAAGGGATCCAAGATTGCTCTATCCAGCAAAGCTTTCATTTAGAATAGAAGGGCAGATAAAGTACTTTTCAGATAAGGTCAAGTTAAAGGAGTGCATCATCACCAAGCTCTTATTATATGAAAAGTTAAAGGGACTTATCTAAGAAAAAGAAGATAAAAAACATGTACAGTAAAATGATAGCAAACTCACAACTATTAATGACCATGCCTAAAACATAAACAAAAATGAACTAAGCGAACAACTAGAACAGGAACAGAACTACAGAAGTGGAGAGCGCATGGAAGGTTAGCAACAGGGAAGTGGGAGGAGGAGAGAGGGGGAAAAGATACAGAGAATAAGTAGCATAGATAGTAGGTAGAAAATAGGGGGAGGGCAAGAATAGTATGGGAAATGTAGAAGCTAAAGAAGTTATAGGTATGACACCTGGTCATGAACTAAAGGGCAGGAATGTGGGTGGGAGGGGGTGTGCAGGATGGAGGGAAATGAAGGGGGGAAATGGGACAACTGTAATAGCATATTCAATAAAATATATTTAAAATTAAAAATAATAAAAATTAAAAAGAAATAAAAAGTACAAACATAAAAATAAATAAATGATAGCTTTGCTGGATAGCGTAATCTTTGATGTAGGTCCTTGCCTTTCATGACTTGGAATACTTCTTTCCAGCCCCTTCTTGCCTATAAGGTTTCTTTTGAGGAATCAGCTGATAGTCTTATGGGAACTCCTTTGTAGGTAACTGTTCCCTTTTTTTTCTTTTTGCTTTTAAGATTCTCTCATCATCTTTAATCTTGGGTAATGTAATTATGTTATGCCTTGTTGTGTGCTTCCTTGGGCCCACCTTCTTTGGGACTCTCTGACATCCTGGACTTCCTGGAAGTCTATCTCCTTTGCTAGATTGGGGAAGTTCTTCTTCATTATTTTTTCAAATAAGTTTTCCTTTTCTTGCTCTTCCTCTTCTCTTTCTGGTACCCCTATAATTTGGATGTTGGAATGTTTAATGTTGTACCAGATGTTCCTAAGCCTCTTCTCATTTTTTTGAATTCTTGTTTTTTCATTCTGTCCTGGTTGAATGTTTATTTCTTCCTTCTACTCCAAATCATTGATCTGAGTCCCGGTTTCATTCCCTTCACTGTTGGTTCTCTGTATATTTTTGTTTATTTTGCTTTTCATAGCCTTCACTTTTTCCTTTATTTTTTACCATACTCAACCATTTCTGCGAGCATCCTGATTACCAGTGTTTTGAACTTGGCATCGTATAAGTTGGCTATCTCTTGATCTTAGTTCTACTTTTGGAGCTTTGATATTCTTTCATTTGGACTGTATTTTTTTGTTTTGGTGCACCTGTTACATTATAAGGGGTGGAGCCTTAGGTATTCTCTGGTCAGGGAGCAACCCAGGTTGTTGTGTTGTAGTGCTGTATATGGGGGAGGGGTAAGAGAGGGAGCAACGCTGCTTGCTGGGCTCTTGGCCGGCTTTCAATCACTTCCCCCACTACCCAAAAGCAAATTGGGATCTTCTGGTGCTAATTTCTAGGTGGGTGTGTTTGTGTACATTCTAGGGCCCCGTTTGGTTTTTCCAAGGAACTCTCCTGTGAGGCTGGGAGTTTCTCTTGCCATCACATCCACTACCGATTTTTATAATCGGAGGTTTTCAGGTTTTATTTTCCTGCACTGGAACCCTGAGTTTCAAGGTCTGCCTCGATCCTCAGTTGTTCCTTCTGGTTTATCTGCATGCAAACGTGGGACTGCCTGGTCACTCTGCCCCTGCCTTGACCATCTGATCCTCCAGCCACTGCCTTGCCATGAGTCCTCTCCTCCTGGCTGCCTGAGTCTGCCCCTCTTAATAATCTGAATGAATGTTTCTTCTTTAACTCCTTGGTTGTTGAAGTTCATACAGTTTAATTTTTCTGGCTGTTCTGGGTAATTTTTATTTTTAAATTTATTGTTGTCCTTGTTTTTGGTTGTGCGAGGAGGCAAAGAGTATCTACCTATACCTCCATCTTGGCCGGGAGTCTGTAAATTCTCTACTTTTTAGAAAAATATAACTCAGTATTTTGGTTTCATCTGTCCTATAAGCTCTCAAAAGCTCTCACCTTCTCATCTGCTGTTTTCCACTCAGCTTCTCAATCTCTTAATTACTCTTCCTTTTGAATCAGTTATTCTGAAGGGAGAAGTAATGTCAGGCTAATCTTGTTGGTCTTGCTTTACTTCGGTTACTAGGCCCTTGGAAGTCCTCAGTGCCTCGGAATCTTCCTGATGCCATCAAACATCTTTCTCTCTACTTAGACTTAGCTTTAGATTTAGTTATGTGTTATTGATAGATATCTACCAATCAATCAAATGATTGATCTCTAAAACTCTAGGTTTTCTTTTCTTTTTGACCACTTTATTTTTTTAACTGTTATTCAAGTACAGTTGTCTCCATTTTAACCCATCACACCCCCCAACCCCAGCCATCCCTACTCCCCACCCTTGACCCTACCATGTGTATTTGTACATGTTCCTGAAAATCCTTCTCCCTATTCCCCCCATTATCTCTTCCCACCTCCCCTCTGGTTACTGTCAGTTTGTTCTTAATTTCAGTGTCTCTGGTTAGATTTTACTTGCTTGTTTGGATTCCTCAGTGAAAGGATAGCCTGTAACCATTTTCTCTGGTATTGGTGGAAGCAGAAAAAAATTCAAACTTTAAAGGTAACAGCAAAATATTGGATATAACCTAAACATTAGTTTGCAGAAAGGAGAATGGCTAAATAGATAATAATGCCACCAATCAACCCTCTGTAATTTTTTAAAAAGACTAAATTAAGCATATACAGAATGATCTGTATATGCAGGTATAAAAGGTGTCTGTTAATATTAACTTAAGACAATTTGAGTTCCAGAGAAATAGGCATATTATAAACCTGTTTTATTGGCAGAAACAAACAAAATACTCTTTAAAATATGTGTGATAAATTGTGTGTGTGTTTATATTGGCATAAAGGCATAGATACTTTAAAAGGATGACTATGTATCCACCCAATTTTAGTATGTGGCTCTTCTTAGAAACTAGAATGAGATCAGTTGAAATGGACAGCTTTTACTTTTTTTCTGTGTTCCTGGGAAGCATTTGAATTTTGATGTACTTACATGACTTTGGGTTGTAGTTTTTTAAAAATAAAATATTCTAAAGAGCTTACATAAAAGCACTTGTCTTTGACCAGTCAATTTTTGTCACTTCTGTCTTAAAGAGATAACTATGTGGTAAACCTGCTTTATCTCTGCACTTCACTAGATGCACCTAGAAACTTTTCTCCTTTTGATTACCAAAGAGTCACTAACATCCAACAGGTCCTTTTACTAACTAAACAGTATTAATATCTGTAATCTATTATGTTGATCCAGGTTTGATAAATAATATTGGTATCTGTCAACCAAGCCAACCCTGACTATGCTCTATTAAATCCAGTGACCTTTGTATAAGTACCAGTGCTGACAACAGTTAGGTGCATAGGGAATGGGCCACCTGGGCAGCTTTAGCTTTAGTTGTGCAGTGCTGGAATATTGTCCTAATTTAACTCCAAATTGCTCTTAGTAACCTTGAACCCGTTACACAGATTCAACTGCCCTAGGTAACCTTGAACCAGTTACACAGATTCCACAGGATAATAGAGGAGCCAATAGGAGGAAATCCATGGATGTAAATATGGACTCAACTTGTTATCAGAACTCATAACTCTGTTTTACCATAGCTCCAGCTACTTCCTGCACCAAGAACATAAATTATTTTTAAAAATTCAAAAGGCAGAGCAGTATTGTTACAAATGATAAAGATCATTCATTGTATTTTATATCATATTAGAAAGGGGCACTTTCTATTCATGCTTCCTGGAAAATTAGTTCAAAATGTACTTCAGTAAATGTAATCCTAAAGACACCACAGTGTCTTTTCTGTACCATAAAACATATCATGTAAATTGTTTAATAGGAAGGTTTCTTAGTGAGTTTTATGTAAAATCAATACATACGACAACTTAGCAAATATAAATGTATAGTATTAAAAATATACAGTACTTTTTGTTTAAGCACAAAGTTCTTATGTAACGTGGGGATTGAATCTGACTGGTGTTGTTTTTCTCTCACTTAAAAGAAGTCCAGAGTTAGCCAGGCCAGGGCTGGTGCAGCCACTCCACAGTCATCAGGGGGCCAGGCACCTCCTAGCCTCCCACTCCGCTATCCCAGTCTGTGGTTTCGGTCCTCTTGTCACAAGATGAACTCTGTATACATTTCAGGAGGATTAAAGGAAGGGTGAAGGGCAAAGAAAAAAGGGAAAGGTCGACTACGTTTGTCTGTTCCAAAGACTTTTCTGTTAAGTAGTCAACATTTTCTGATTTTTTCTCAACGGCAAGGACTGTGCCATTAGATACATGTGCAAGAGAGACTGGGGCATAGGGCTTTTAGCTGGGTACTTTTCACCACCACCACCAAAAATGGGACTGTTTTTTTTTTTTAAGTAGAGAAGTAGGAAAAATGGATCTTTCTTAGTAGGGAAGAAGGAAAAATGGATATTGTCTCGATAACCAGCAGTCTCTGTCATGTTTTTTTTTAATCTTCATATGACAATGCTCAGTGCCAGAAATGAACTCAATCTAGGGAAGAGTAGGTGTTTGAGCAGTTGATCAGAGTTCATCATAATAACTGCAACTGACGTTTTATGTCTCATTCTCTTGGAAATGTTTTCATGTGATTCCATTTGAATTCTATTAAAACATGGGTCTGTTAGGAAAGATATCATAATCTAGTTAGGCTTATCAGGAAAATGAAAACCAGAAAGATTAAATCACTGGACCAGGACCTTACAGGAAGTCAGTGAATAGAATGATGAAATTCAGTTCTTGTTATTCTGGTCCACACTCATTTTAATTAAGAATATCTTAATTTTTGGTGTCACTCTTAAGCCTTTTCTTAGATAATATTTTATTCAGCATACTTCCATGGATGAACCAACTCCCACAGGGAGAAAAATGACATATCCTTATGTTCCAGAAGTGTGAAGTTTAGATCAATTTTATGCTCTTTCAAACCTTTCTGGATGACACCTGTTCCCTAAAGGATGTCCCAGTTCCCATGCTCCTGTGCAGCTAAACACAATGTGGAACTATAAATAATGTGAAAACACTACTGTTCCTAAATAATCAGTTTTCCAGCTGGGAGCAGATGGCTGATATTTCACACCATCACAGGCCACTCCTTGACAGCTGTGCCAGTAGACTATGGCGAGATAACCATAGCTGCCATTTGGATAATCTTAGAAATGTACAGTAAACAAGCTGCTTAATGCTGACAAACAGTTATTTACCTCATTCTCATATACATAAATAGGGTTGTTTGCTTGTAGTAGTCCCAAATAGAAAGTAGTAACATTTCTAATGTTAGACCTGCTCGTTTAAATTTTCAAGATCTTCCTTTGCCAAAATCTCCTCTTTGTGTGTGCGTGTATGTGTGTATGTCTGTGTGTGTACCCAATCTGTCACAGTTTCATAGTAGAAAGTTATAAACAGATCTAACACTTCCCTTTCCAAAACCTTATCCTAGAATTTCAGGCAGAGTTGAAGCACAGTCATATCATCCTGTTTAGATGAGAGCAATCATATTTTTACAATCCTCCAGGTAAAGGGTGTTTACAGCCTCCAAAATGAGTTATTTTAACATGGAATAAATCTTTTTTGAGGAGAGCATTATATAAGTAAATAAAAATATCCTTACTTACATTCCAAATGTTTGTGTATGCATGCACGTCTGCTCGTGTGACTGTGTGAGCTGGTACCTAGTCAAGTTTGGTAATTCTCCACGAAGATTATCAACTTTTACCCTTGAAGTGACCAGGGTTTTAGACATGTTTGTCCCTGATTAAGCAAGATGAGCAAATTATGCAGAGGTAACATGCTAGTTTAAAGTTCGTAGTTTTTCTGACACCGTATGCTCCTTGAGAGTCAGCTGACATCCTGGTCTGCATCACAGTTGTCTACACATCTGGACCTGGCTGTTACAGCAGCCCTTGTCTGGGACTATAGCAGAATGAAAAAGCGAGGGAAGGAAGTTCATACAAAAGTTTCTGATTGAAAGTGCAACCCTTAAGTTTTGCTTGTATTTTATTAACCAAAGAAACTCACATGCCTGTGCTTGAGTTCCATAGTGCAGAGAAGCCTAAGCCTCCAGAGAGAATCAGGCATTGGGGATGCTCGAATGCTTACTTCAGCCCATGTCTCATATTACCCAAAATTTTGTTCATTCTCCTTTGTACACAAAAAATACATCATCCCTTCGACAAGGAATGGAATCCCTTGTCCAAGGCTTTAGCCGCAGAAGCAAGCTCCAAGTTCAGGTTCTTTACGTGAAACCTGACATTCTTCTCATATGATCGGGAGGCAGCTCCTTTTGTCCAAAGAACCCGTGCATTAGACAAAGTTTCCTTCCCCTTCACAGACTCAATATTCAGTGAGGAAATGGAGGCAAAGCAGATCTATAAATACCCTTGTTAAAAGAGTAGGAGAGACAGAATACTCACTGGTTCATAACAAATTCTGAAATCTCTCTGTGCAGACACTGTGAGGTAATGCTAGCCAGCACTGGCTACATCATTTACTGGGCCCAGTGCAAAATGAAAATGGATGACCTCTTATTCACACATTTTTGATAAGAGCATTAAACCACGCTTGGGGTATTTCTCAGTTTGGGACCCTGAACAATTGTGCAGATCAAACCACCATGAAGTCATCTCTGACCTTTGATGGAGTTCTTTGGTGAGGACCTGATTCCTCCTCTGGCTGTGGCTGCAGCTGCCTAAAATTTTGTTCTGAGTAGCTTTGGGCTTTATGCTTTAGTAGTTTCTCTGTATTCCAATATCCTTTTAGCTACATCTGAAGAAGGCAGTCTAGATATTATATTAGTTTCCTAGGGCTGCCATAACAAATTATCACAAACTGAGTGACTTTAAACAAGAGAAATTTATCCTCTCACAGGTCAGAAGTCTGAAATCAGGTGTTAGTAGTGGTGGTACCTTCTGGAGGTTCTGAGGGAAAGTCTTTTCCATGCCTCCCTCCTAGCTGCTGGTTCTTGCTGGCATTCCTCAGCTAGTAGATGCATCATTCCAATCTCTGCCTCTGTCTTGACACGGCATTCTGTTTTTGTGTCTCTATCTATGTCTAGACATAGGGCATAGGACAGTAGTCACTACATTAGGTGTTCTTATAAGAATTGTATTAGGTGTCCTAAATCAATATGATTTCACCTTAACTTGATGACATCTGTGAAAACCTTATTTCCAAATAAGGTTACATTTGCATGTTCTAGGTAAATGTGAATTTGGGAGTTGGGGACAGTGTTCAAACTAGTTCAACTGTCAAAGATTAAGACAGGTTTCAGGTGATTCTAGGTGCCTAAATCCATACTTGCAGTTCTTTTCAAGATTTTTTTCTATTGTCAATTTCTTGATTCTTATAGAGATTTTTGGTATTATTATACACTTAGTTTATTCAGAAATTTTAATGAGTGTGAGGGTTGTAGGTTTCATTTGGTAAGTTATCATCACTCGTTGTCACTACAAATCTTTTTCAGTTTACTTGCAGTTGAGAACCATGTGCCCTGTCAACTCTCTTTCTTGTTTTTGCTCAGACTGCCATAGCAAAATGCCAGAGACTGGTGGCTTAAGACAGAAATTTATTCTCAGAGTTCTGAAGTCTTGGAAATCCAAGATCAAGGTGCCAGCTGATGTGGTTCTTGGTGAAGACTCTCTTTCTGGCTTGTAGACGGCTGCTTTTCCACTATGTCCCCACATGGTGTGAAAAAGAGATAGTGAGCAAGCTCTCTGATGTTTCTTCTTGTGAGGCTACTAATCCACCCTTATGACCTCTTCCAACCCTAAAGGCTCCATCTCCAAATATCACTACATTGGGGATTAGGGTTTCAATATATGAAATGGGGGGCAATTCAGCTGGTTGCAGTTCTTAAATTTTTATACTCTGTGTTGCCTTTTAGCCTGACATATGTATAGGTCATTTTTTTCTCAGCTCTCTTCTTTTTCAGTATTTTATCAAATGCAGTTAGTTGTATCCATTTAGCATACATTACTGCTTTTATACTGTAAAGGTTGATATTTTAGCAAAGTTGGACTGTTGCCTAAGCAAATTACCATTAATACAACTTCCAATATCAGTTTCTTAGCTGCTCACAGGCCAGTTCCTCATTAATGCCTCAGATTTTAGTACAAATGTTATGGTAGGTGCCAAAATATTTCAGTGATGAAGAATCATTTTTCCAACAAATGGTGCTGAATGACTGGGTATCCACATGCAAAAGAACGAAGTTGGGCCTCTACTTCCACTATATATAAAAATAACTTGCAATGGACTATAGACATAGATGTAAGAATGAAAACTATGATATTCTTAGAATAAAACATAAGAATGCATCTTTATGACCTTGTATTAGGCAGTGTTTCTTAGACACCAAAAGTACACATGATGAAAGGAAAGAAAAGACCAGATACTTTGACTTTAAATGTTTGGCTCAAAGAACACCATTAAGAAAGTGAAAGACAACTTATAGAATGGGATAAATTATTTGTAAATTTTTATCCCCTTATCTTTGACAAATAATAAAATGTAAAATTAGTAGAGGATATAAATAGACAGTTCCTCCAAATACATATACAATAGCCCATAAGCACATCAAAAGATGTTGCCATCATTAGTCATTTGAGAAATGTTAAGTCAAAACCAAAATGAGATACCACTTCCTACCCATAGAATGACTAGAATAAAAAAAGCAAATAGTTATAAGTGTTGACAATGATGAGGTGAAATTGAAACCCTCATATTGATTGTCAGAATGATAAATAATACACCCATTTTGGAAATAGTTTTGCAGTTTTTCAAAAACATAAAGAGAGAATTACCACAAAGCCCAGCAATTCCATTCCTAAATATATACTCAAGAGAATCTAAAAGATATATTCACACAAAACCTATATAGGAATGTTCATGGAAGCATTACTAGTACTAATGAAGAATATAAAGAACCAAAATATTCAACTGATGAATGATTAAACAAAATGTGACTATAAAATAAAATATTAATTGCCAATAAAAAGAAATGAAATATTGATATATGCTACAACATTGATGCTCCATAAAAACATTGTATTTTATTATATTCTTCATATGAAATGTCCAGGATGGGTAAATATATAGAAATGGTAGATCAGTGGTTACTAGGGGTGAAGAGGGAAATGGGTAGTGACTGCTAACGGTTACGAGATTTGTTTGGGAGATGATGAAAATATTCTAAAATTAGATAGCAGTGATGGTCGCACAACTTTCTGAATATACTTAAAAACCACTGAAACTGATACTTTCAAAGAATGAGTCCTATATTTTGAAAATTATGTCTCAACAAAACTATTATTTTAAAAAGTGTTTTGGTAGAACCTCACTTCAGTGCCACTTTTAAGCCATCGTGATAGACTATTACACTGTATTAACTCCAGAAACTCCATGGCTCAAAACAGCAATGTGTCTAACTCGAGCAATATGCCGATCATGCATTATCTGAGGATTTTGATCTGTTTCATTGTTATCCTCATTTTTGGAGCCAGACTGATTCATAGACACTATGTGGAACTTTGTGGGTTACTCTGGGAAAAGAAAAAGAGATCATGATAAAATATAAACTGATTCCCAAAGCTTCTACCTAGAAGTGACGCATACTGATTTTGCTCTTGTTGACCATAGGCAGATTACCTGGCTATGCACGAGTTCTTAGGCAGGAAGGTATGCTATGAAGCAGACAGAGCAAAATATTTGTGGGCAGCCCTAATGACTATCTCTAATTTTGCATGAAAAGATCACAGATTGTTCTATTTGTTTTGTAGTTACACATAATTTTCAGAGTGTGTGTATATGTTGGTTAGTTATTACTGTGTAACAAATACCTCAAAACACTGTCATGCAATGATAAGCACTATTTTCCTTGCTCATGTGCCTGTGGGTAGACTAGGTGACTCTGCTACAGATTCTGAGGCCAGAATAAAGTCCAGGCATACTCTAGGGTACATCTTTTTCATATCAGAGAACCGAGAGTGCAAGGGGATCAAGCAGAAACAGGCAGTGCTTTTAAAGTCTCAGCTCCGACAAGCACATTTTAATTCCACCTTTATTCCATCATGACTTTTTGACATTGTGTTCCAAAATAAGTTTCACAGCCACGAGCAGCATCAGTGAGGCAGAGGTACACTCTTTATATGTTGTGAAGAGGACAGAGGATCTTTGCTAAATTATCGTCTAATCTTCCTATTAGATGTCGGGTTTTATCCTAAGCTGTTACACATAAGCACTCATTTTATTCTCACAACAAACCTCAGAGATGGGTCCCCTACATTCCTTTTCCCCCTTTTATGAAAGAGTAAACAGGAGCAGAGCATTTACGTAGCTTTACTAGCGTCAGATAGCTTGTGAATGATGAAGTCATGATGTGAACTCAGGCAAGCATGTCTCATTTTTCCATGTTCTTTATTTCCTATATATTTATATCCATCTGTTTCCAGTCACTTTACTATATCTCTCACTGAATAAAGTCCAAAACTTAGATTGGTAGTACTCTAACTTTTTAAAGAAAGAAGATAGCTCCTTTCAACTAAACAAATGTGAAATACTACTTATCAGAAGTTTAACATTCATTATTTAGTTAGTGAAGAAGCGCAAAATGGGCAAAAAGTAACTATGGCTTTTAGAATAATTTGTATTTTGTTTATTACACTGATGTCTTTAATATTTTGACAGAAAAGTAGTAACCATATGTGTGTATGTGTGCACATGTGTGCTCACAAGACATTATTCATTCTGTTGACAATGATGTACATCCATTTGGAATTTTGAACCTTCCTGGGTGTCTGATTTCCAGTAGCTGCGAATGACGGTTTGTGACAAGTATTCCACAAAAAAAAATTAAAAAATTAAAAAATTTTTAAAATTTTAAAATTTAAAAAATTAAAAAATTAAAATATTATTTTGTATATCTCTTATTAGTTTATACTAACTTAACTACATATTGAAATGAGAAACTAATGACCTAGACTGAAATAATATTATATTATAAAAATATAATATGTAATACCCCCTTCATGTTGCCTTATTGTTTAAGTGACTGAATGTCTGCACTAACAACCACCCAAGGAATAATGAACCAAAGGGCATGGCCTGGCATTTCTTAAAAGCAAAGGTAGTCAAACAGAATTTCTTAGGTTAAATTTTATTTTTGGTTGACAGATCTTCTCTTTTCAATAACAGGAGCAAGGCATTGAAGTGTTTAATACTTTTGTTTTAAAAAAAGATTGTAGGGAAGCTAGATATATTACATTTAGAAACCAACTTCACAAGGGTAAAGGGAAAAAGAGTTATTTTACAAATCTTGGTGGAGAAGAAGGTGATTAGATACAATAAAATTATGAGGCATGAAGCTGGCAAGATCCAGACCTTAGCTTTTGGGTATCATTCAATTAAAATGAGAGTCTACCACAACCACAGCATTAAAAATCAATTTACAATTTTTCAATAGCTTTTTTGGCATGCGGGGTTCTTTCTTTATTCTGAAACTATGAGTATTTTATTAGCACCACACTCTAACCATCTGAGCTAACCTCAAACTCTGAGTATTTTAATTTTAACAGCTATCCAAGTCCAAAGTTAATTTTAACATGCATGTGAAGCAGAGAGTGAGTGGTAACACATACATGTGCACTCACTTATTGGGTAGATGGTATGTGGATATGGTAGTCTTAATTCTGACATTTGGTTTCCAAATGCATTTAGAAGATTATAAAAGTTGTGCCATGACTCTTTAAAATGTGACATACTTGTTACACCAGTAATGCAGGTTCAATATATGAGCATTTGAAACCATGAAAAGCAAAAAGAAACAAAAATGCATATATATTTCACTTTGATTCTATAACTGAGAGATAGCACTATTAACATTAGGGTGTATAACTTTCTAGATTTTTCACAAGCAAGTATGATTTCATACACACACAATATTTGCAAACTGCTTTATTTTGTTTTAATATTCATTGTTTGAATAAATCCTCCATACACATTTGTCCAGTTTTTTTTTTTTTCATTTTTTATGTAGTTTTCTGGAAATAGAAGGGATGCTGGCAGTAGAGCTGGACCACTGGTTCTCAGTGTGTGGTCTCTGGACCCTTATCATCAAAATTACTTAAGAACATTTTAGAAATGCAAATTCTTTGGCCTACCTCAAGTCTACTGAATCAAAAACTAGAGTGGAAATAGGTATTTTAAAAAGCCCTCAAGGAATTTTGGTACAGGTTTAACAAGTTTAAGTATTTGAACCATTGAGGTAAACTAAGGTACAAAGCTTCATCTCCTTCAACTCTGTCCCCAGTCGATGTGACTTTGAATTTAGCACTTAAACTGTCCAGCTCTCTAGTGACAGATTGCTTGAGCTCTGTTCAGAACATAGTTTGTGTATGTAAGGGTGTGGGGGTGTTTCAGACCACAGTTTCTCCCCATCTGAATATTTTTTCTCTGCAATTATTTTTCTGGTTTGTTTTGAATTTTTAATTTCATTGACATTGCTTTCTCCAGTATCTGATGTTCCTTCACTTTCCTTTCACATTTAAGACTGAGACACTAAGAAGCTGGTTGGAACCTCTGTGTGAATTACTGACTGATGGGTGAGCTCTACTGGTGTGACTATAAGGCAGGGAGCTGCTAAACAGTACCCTTCCATGTCAGTATACATCGGCACTTTCTCTTGTGCTAGCCAGATTCTCGTGGAAGAATATTCCAGAGAATTATTTGGAGGGTCATGGCCTTGCTGGGCAGCATTTGTGAGCTGAGCAAAGGAATGACCAAGGGTTCTCAGCCTTTGATACACATACATTTGCATACTTCCTTTCTCCTCTGGACAATGCCTAATCTTCTCCAGGGAACAAAACTTAGTTGAGGAAAAGTAGTAACATGACTGTGTAGGCTATGGAAGGATACCTCGGGTTTCAGGTTTTCATTGTGTATTAAAACATTTTTTTAGAGAAATTTGGAGTATAAAATACTTAATTCTTCTGAAAAAAATTATAAGTCACCAGATGGAGAAATTACAACTCTGTTCATTCTTTAGCATCTGTCTATCTATCTATCATCTATTTATCTATCCATCTATCTTCTGTCTACCATCTATTTATCTTTCATTTGTTTTTTATCAATGATTCAATTAGACTCAGTGGTGATAAATCAAGAAAAACCATATTACTACTAAAATATACAGTGAATTTCAAACAAGAGATACTCATGGCCCAGTATTTCTCACACTCTTATTTCTCCATCTAGTTTTTTTTTTTTTTTCCAAAATTTTCAAAATCTAGCCCTGGCTGGTGTAGCTCAGTGGATTGAGCACGGGCCTGTGAAGCAAAGGGTCACTGATTCGATACCCAATCAGGGCACATGCCTGGGTTGCAGTCCAGGTCCCCAGTAGGGGACACATGGGAGGCAACCACACATTGATGTCTCTCTCCCACTCTTTCTACTTCCCTTCTCCCCTCTCTAAAAATATGTAAGTAAAATATTTAACAATTTTTCAAAATCTAAAGAAATCTCAAAGCTTTTTGATATCATAATTTTTCCTTCTTGGACCCTTTATCTTAGTAGTAAAGCAAAATTCCAGATGTCCTCTGTCATTTCTGTTTCTCCCAAATGTTTATTTTCCTAAGCTTTTTAATATCTAGCATTAGACAAACCATATTCTTTTCTGAAACCTATTTGTCCTTTAATAGAAGTTCCTCTCTGGTTATTTGTGAGCTTATTTATTTATTTTGCTACAAGTTAAAGTATCCACCTGAGAAGTTGTAGATTTGAAATGATGAGCTGAAGATCTTTGAAAAAAAGCATAATCCTGAAATGGTATTATTATTATTATTATTATTATTATTATTATTTAGTAATTTACTAGTTCAGAAAATTTTTTAACCAGGCAGTGAGTGTGGAAGAAGAACCTAAAGCAGCACATGAAAGGTAAGTGTGTTAAGTCTTGAGAACATTCAGAAATGGGAAAGGAATTAGTCTGTAGATATCCAAGGAAATTGATCTGAACACAATGAAATAATCCTCAAGGTAAAGAACAGCTCAAATTCTTCTTTGTTGATAAGTATTTGATATTGCCTTATTGGTGATGTATAATGATCAGAACAACATGAAGAATAAAAACATGGCACTTTTAAAAAATATAAACAAAACATAGAAAAGGAATATATAAGTGTAAGACTCAGAGAAAAACACACTTCTGAGAAATACCAATTACAGGATCAGAAAAAAAATTCTAGACATTGTTTGAAAAGGTCAATAAAATGAAAGAAAGAAGCACATTGTAAAACACAAATCATCAGGGATAAAAAGGCAATGGTTTGAGACAGGGCCACTGTAGATGATTGGGGAGATGATGAGACAAAAGAGTATTGCAAGAAAAATTAAAAAAACAATAGTACAATTTGAATCCAATGTGGAGCATTAAAAATATAAGTTAATTTTTGTAGAATATAAAATCATAATATTTAGAGAAAATTTAATAATTTCAGAATTCAGTGGAAACAGAATGGAATAAGCATTATAAACTAAGAGATTATATAGGAAAGAACACAAACTTACACATAAATATTTGGTGACATTGACCAGAGGGGAGAGGAGAGGGGATTATAGGGAAAAAGGGTGAAGGGTTTGCAGGGACAATTATAAAGGACACATGGACAGTAACAAAGGTGGGGGGATGGAACAGGGGAGGGAGGGAGGGAAGGCAAGGGTTGTGGGGAGGGGTGGGGGGAAAGGCAGAAAACTGTACTTGAACGACAATAAAAAATGTTACTTAAAAAAAGAAAATATGATAAACAATTTGTTTATTTGTTCTAAATAAACAAATCTCTAATGAATGCTAACTATGAAAAAAGGCATCACAACAAAACAATCATAAAATTAATAATATAATAGAAGAGCAGTTTCCAGAGCTGCAGATACGCCAAGTATCATACATTTTATATATGTCACTACTTAAGATTTATGCAAGAAATACAAGTACCCTCTAATAGTCAGAATTCCTTAATATAAATTAAAATTAAGATTTAACTTATTATTTAAAAAGCTTTAATATTATTAAACAGTATCCTTTTAGTATGTTTTTAACTGAAAAATAATTTTTTAAAGGAAGAATATTGCTGTGGAAAGTAACAAATATAGGGTCCAATGTCACCCTCACATAATCACACATACAATCCTGGAAGTGGCCTCATTAAAATGATAAAAAGATGATCTTGATAGATATTTATATTAGTCACAAATGTTCTCCAATTTTTTGGTGATACAATAAGACAACAAATAAGACAAATATATATAATGGAAACACAATTGTACATTTAACAGATGAAAAGGATTAGACTACTAAGAGGTCTGTGAACAAAACAAGCCTGCAAATATATGTGTGTGCATGTCTATGTAATCTTGTTCTTGATTTTAGGCAGTCTATTATTTTTTAATTTTTTTGAGCATTTTCAGTAATTTTATATTATAATGAATTTCAGATTTTATCTGTAGATTTCATTCCTTTGGTGTGGATTCGCCCATTTTGAGTTCTGTAAACTGACTTCCTTGAATTTGAAGAATTTTCCTCAGATGTTCTGTCATCTCTTCCATGTACTAATTTTATATGGGATTCAGCTTTCATGGGATTTTTATGTGACACATTGTCTGTGCTGTATAAGCCTTCTTGTAGAAGCAGTTCTGTGTTTATGTCAGTCCATCTCTGAGCCTGCTGGTATGTGAGTGCCTTGGTTTGGGTTTTCCTCACTGGATAGTCAGGGTGAATTCATTTTCAACATTGGCTACAAATTTTAATGTTCCAGGGATGAGTCAGCTACCACCAGCAACCTGGAGCAAGGAACTGGCTCTATCAGGAAACAGGACCAGCAGGGAAAATGTGCAGCTTTCATTTTATAAAAAAGAGCATTCCCAAACCTTAGCTGCAGGTAGGATTCTAGTAAGGGTGCTCCGTCCAAACCACAGGCTCCATAGCCAGGATGCGAGTGTCCACGAGTCTCTAAGATGCCAACATGACATTGGAAAGGAGATGAAACACATTCGTCAAATCCACTCAGCTTCGGCCTTGGGTGAAGATACCAGGTCTTCTCTCACCCATGGTCTGGTCAATTCAGATTCTTCTCAGCATTGTGAGTTTCTTTCTTTTTTTATTTGCTATTTAAAAATACATGTTTTCACCACAGTTTCTGTATGTTTGGTCGAGTATGAGATCAGTGACTGGCCCACATATAACCAGAGGTCATTTTTTTTCTCTTTGACTTCTCATATTTATTTAGGCTAACAGACGCCAAACCATGTCTATTATTTCTCAGGTTCTGCCCTGTCTCCTACTTTATATTATCTAGAATCTCCAAGAGTTCTAGGGTGCATCATAGCCTTTTTTTTCCTTCTAACTTTAGTTATCAAAGTTTTAGAAAATATTTGGAAAGAAAGTAGAAGAAAAAGACAAAATTAGAGTGTCTGTATGCAAAGTAGGAAGTCACTAGTGAAAAGCACATAATGCAGTCTGATTTAATCATCACCAAGAACAAAGAAACATTCAAAGAAAATGCAGGGTGATGAATTTACAGCAGCTACAGTGAAATATGGGCTTTTGCAGCACGTGGCACGTCTGTTGAAATCTTCTTTGGGAAATCACAGATGCGAGTAATACAATATCCGTTGCTTGATTTCTCTGCCACCTGCAGCTTCCCTTCGGTTTGGGTCAGTACATTAGTCAGGGTGTGAGTGCCCACGAGGCTCTAAGATGCCAACGTGACATTGGAAAGGAGATGGAACACATTTGTCAAACCCACTCATCAATACTGGTTTCCTTCCTGCGGGTTTTGTGAAGAGAATAATCACAGGATTGCTTGTTTCCTTGTGTATTTGCCAACATCCCCCCCTCCCGCCTCAAACCTTAGTTTATTCTTAATTTCCATAAAGTTATTTTATTTCTTTTTTGGCTTCATAAATTCTGAAAATTCTTAAAAACAAGAATGCTTTCATATATTTGCAAAGTCAAAATTGTAGACTTTTCTGTATTCTTTCTTATCATGGAGACGTGGCCTGACCTGGAAAGTTGTATGGGATGGAAGCCATGGGCAGTTTGCTTTGGAACCTATGCTCTTTGTTTACTGTTTGTTTTGATTTTTGTTTTGTTTTTTTGCCTTTCTTACCTCTTACCAGTTTTATTGTACAACTGAAAATTCCTTTGTCAGTGAAGGTGACTATATGGATCAATGCCACATTTATTCGTCACCTCTGCTTAAGGCCAAGAAATCTAATTTTTTGCATTAAAGATCCTTTTATTTCTTTAAGAATGAAACTATAAGTAGTGAAGCAAAACCCAACATCTAACATTTCACATTTAAATGTTTGCATTTGAGAACAAGGTAAACAGATGCTTTTAATTTGTTCTGAATTTTAAAACCAACTTTAAAGACTGAGAATATTTAAGGAAGAAATGTCAGATTAAGAAATACTACTTACTATTTATATAGCAAAAGAAAAAAACAGTATATCTATTTAATCAGAAAATATAAGGAGCAACTCATTTGCTTGGAAATAATTAAACACCCTTCAATTGTGTATTGGTTCATGGGGTCAGCAAATTACAGCCTGTTTTTGTGAATAAGTTTTATTGAAACCAAGGCAAGCCCATTTGTTTACATATTTGGTTGCTTGTAAACTACAATGTTGAAGTTGAGTAGTTATAATGAAAACAATTGAGTAAGCAGAGCTTACTCTGTGTTCCTTTAAAGAGAGTTTTGTAACTCGAAAATAATGGACATGCATATATCAGTGTATTAGATTCCTATTGCTGCTATAAAAATACTAAAAATATAATGCCTTAAAACAATACAAATGTATTATCTTATAGTTCTGGAAGTCAGAAGATCAATAAGGGTCTCACTGGGCTAAAATCAAAAGTACTGTCAGGGCTAAGTTCCCTCTGAGGCTCTAGGGGAGAACCTGTTTCCTCATCTTTTCCAGTTTGTAGTGGCCACCCACACTTCTTGACTATAGCCCTTTTCTTTAGTCTTCAAATTTAGCAACAGTGGGTCTAATCTTTCTCATGCTACCAATCCTCTGGTTTCTCTGTTCTGCCCTCTTCTTCCACTCATGAGAACCCTTGCGATTACATTGTGACTCTCTGGGTAACCCAGGATCTTCTCCCCATCTCAAGGTCAACCTTAATTCCATCTGTAACCTCGTTCATCTCACCATTTAACCTACCATATTCAGAGGTTTCAAGGAATTACTGTGTGAACATGCTGGGGAAGAGGAGCGTAATTCTGGGCATTATCCTTCCTACCATGAGGCATACTGAAATTTTCACAATATTCTGTTTGTTGGGAAAATATAAAATAATGAAATATTACATACAATATGGTTCAACCATAAAACTTTTGTGTTTGTGTTTTGAATAAAAAGTAATTCTCAAAATGTTTATAACAAAATATTACTATTGTTTTTCTTAGAGATGGAATTTTGCATGAGTTTTACTTTATAGTTTTTAAACTTCTAGATTTTTAAACAAGGAGCACTTGTCACTTTTATAATAAGGGGAAATTTAAATACAAATAATGGTAAATCAGACACCAATTACAATGGAAGTTTTAGAATAAGCAATTTTGCAAAACAAAATCATTGTTTCTGCACATATTTTTGCAGTTTTTTTTTCTTTATGACATTAGTCATTTAACAGAACCAGTCACCTCTTACTTTCAAATTCTTGGTAATTTCTATTGCTGCCCTGATGCAGGTGCTTGCCAGAGGGGGTTTACTTCCCTTCATCGTGGAAAACCCAATCCTAATCTCCCAGGACTAGGATACCCCAATCTGCACAGATGTAGAGCCACTTGGGTTTACATAAATAGACCACTCCTCTGGCATTTTCTTCTTTGTTAGACATACAATGCTTTCCAAGTCTCAATTAACTGATTTATATTGGGCTGTCCAAAAGGTCCATTTAGTTTTTCCTGTGAAATAAAAGACACATTTTTCATTTTCACCAATAACATTATTGATTTGGGTATTTTGAGTATGTCAGCTCTCTCCTGTGTGGTATAACATTGATTGTTTTCAATTAATGACTCAATGTGATTGCTATCAACTTCAACTGGTCTACCCAACCATGAAGCATAGTCCAGTGAGAAATCCTCAGCATGGAACTTAGCAAAACACTTCTCACTTGTTTGATCAGTCACAGCATCTTCTCTGTACACTGCACAAATCTTTTATTGTGCAGTGTACAGAGTGTTTTTTACCTTTCTTGAAATAATAAAGCATATGTCAAAAATGTTACATGTTTTTTTTCATTTTCAATGTTAAAATGGCTACACAAAAATTCATGAATTTTGATGCTTTTTTTCAAAATGCACGTTGATATGACAGCTGTCAAAATACAACCTAACAAAATTTTGTCAAATTAAGTTAAAGACAGCTAAGCACTACTAGAGCTATCTTACAGGAAAAACAAAACTAACTTTTTGGAAAACCCAATAGTTTTTTGTTTTTTGTTTTTTTTAGATTTTATTTATTTTTAGAGAGAGAGGAAGGAAGGGAGAAAGAGAAGAAAAGAAACCTCAATGTTTGGTTGTCTCTTTTGTGCCCTGGTGTGGGAACCTAGCTTGCAACCCAAGCATGTGCCCTGACTGGGAACGAACCAGTGACGTTTTGGTTCATAGGCCAGCATTCAATCCCCAACCCAATGGTTTTGATATCCATTTGCATGCTTCATACAATATCTACAAGTCATTGCAATGCATATTATACTTGAACAGAAATTGATTTTCAATTTCTCACTTTCTTTTTTACTCTCAGCTTCTAAGGACAAATTAAATAAGCCATTTCACTGTATGATATTTTTTCTTCTTTTTTTTGTCTTTTAAATAACTCAATTGTCTTTTCTTCCTAATTACTTATCCTATGATGTCCACTTTTTGTTTTGATAAAATTGTTGTTTGATATTAATCTGTTGTCTCAGGTGATCTTAAAATTTTATAATTTCTTCCATTTATACAACATCTTTTTTAAAAAGATTATATTTATTTATTTTTAGAGAGAAGGGAAAGAAAAGAGATAGAAAGGGAGAGAAACATTGATGTATGGTTGCCTCTCGCATACCCCCTACTGGGGACCTGGCTTGCAACCTAGGAATGTGCCCTGACTGGGAATTGAACCAAGGATCCTTTAGTTCTCAGGCCAGTGCTCAATCCACTGACCCATACAAGCCAGGAAACTTATGCTACATTTTGTCTGAATGAGCTTTATTTAGTAATCAAAAGTATTTATGATGTACCTACTATTTGCATATCTTGCATACTATTTATTTTTGATATGTTGTTTTGGATTCTTCCATAGTATTTGCTTTGATATCACAACATTATCAACCAGAGCAATTGTGCTACTTAAAATAAGAACAATTAATTTTTTTAAAGTGTCAGTTTGGAGACCAGTAGAATGTTTAAAGGATTCACAATAAAAAATGGGAAACTTAAAAAGAGGAAAGAATAAAGAAGCAGAATGCCTTTAATTGCTTTGAGTTTAGCTTTCTCTTGCTCATTAGCTTCAATGTGGTTTAACAGACAATTGTTATTTTCATACCTTTATCAGAAAAATTAACTGAACACATATGAGCCCTCTGAAGAGACTAAAAAGGAAACTATTAATAAATAGGAGAACAACAGTTATTTCTGATGGTTGAAAATACAGACAATAGCCCTGACATAAAATAAAAATAAATATAATGAGGAAAGAGCCACGTGCTTTGGTCAAACAATTGGTAAAGAGAATTTAGAAAAAAGTAGATGTAATTTGACTGAATTAGTTTTGTGTTATTAGCTAAGCAAAAATGTGTTGTTATAATGTTCAAGCTGGGGAAAGTTATTTTTTAAATGACTAAAACTTGTCAACTACAAATATTTCTCAAACCTCTGCATATATGCAAGAACATGGAAATTGGTCTCTTGAACCTTATCATTTATTTAAAGAGACAAAACTTACTACCAACTTAAAAGAAAAAAAAACCAGTTGAAGACCTTGTAGCATATAGGTTGAGAGCTTTAGTGTTCAGAAAATCAGTAGAGGCTACAACTGTCAGTTAAGGGCTCAGTGGCTAAGAAGAGGTAAGTGCTGAATTTCAAAGGATTAGGAAGGAAACATGCAGAATGAGTTTCGAGGGTACATGATGAAAGGATTTCCATGACAAAATCAGAAGGCAAGCAAATGTACAGTCAGTTATCTTAATGGCTCACTAGAGCTTGGGTGAGGTTGAAAAGACATGAAATATCACATAAAATAAAAGTGAGTAAGAGTGTACTTATGCAGAGCAGTTATGCTGCTTGAAATAAGAATAATTACTTTTTAAAAAATGTGTCACGGTAGAGACCAGTAGAATGTTCAAAGTATTCACAATAGAAAAATGGGAAATTTAAAAAGGGGAAAGAATAAAGAAGCAGAATGCTTCTAATTGCTTTGAGTTTAGCTTTCTCTTGCTCATTAGCTTCAGTATGGTTTAGCAGACCATTGTTATTTCCACACCTTTATCAGAGAAATCAGAGAATTCCTTTTTTTTTTTTACCCAAAAGGAATTCCCGCTGGGTAAAAGACAAACACCTAGTACCATGACTAGAAGACAAATTTGACTTTAAAAGAGAGAAAGAGGTGGAATTTGTACCCCAAAGAGTTCTGTTCGCTGAAAAGAACTGAGCTCTGAGCTTCCCAGAACCTAAGAGAAATGAGGGAAGCACAAATGATGAGGGAGCTTCGCTGTCAAAATGAGGAGCACACTTTTTCTTTCCCGTCAGCCCTAAAGGAATGTGTAATAAAAACACTGAGTAATATATGAGTAATGCCTTGAGAACAGTTTTAAAATGCAGACATTTTGTAGGTGATGACTTTTCCTTTATTGGTGAGGGCAAAGTGCAATGGGGTGAGGACTAGATTATGAGGGACATCTTGAATTCTAGGCTTGTTTGACCAAAGCCCCTGGCTCTTTTCCTATTATATTTATCTTGACTTTGGGTCAAGGCTGCTACATCACTGTCTGGCTAATAGAGAACAATAAAATTCCCTCAGTTATTAATACTTTTCTCATTAGTCTCTTCCAAGGAACCATAATGTGCTAGTTTGGTGGCCGGCACATGCAGGCAAAGGTCATGTACCCTTCAGTTAATTTTTTTGAGGCAGGTGGGAAATTAAGTATTGAATCATAACCTGTGCTGACGCTAATGAGAAAGAGAAGGCTAGACTCAAAGCAATTAAGGGCATCCTGCTTCCTTATTCTTTCTCTTTTAAACAGGTTTTATTGTGAATCCTTGTGTGATTCTGCCGATCTTTGTTCTGATGTTTAAAAATGCATTGTTTTTATGTTAAGCAGTACAGCTGCTCTAATGGACAATATTGTGATATTAATCATCAGTTACAAAATAAGGCAAAGAGTGCAGTGCAGTTTTTAAACACAGGCACGTCCTATGCAATGACACTGCTTTGGCATTGGTGAGAGCTAAGCATTAACGGGTAAGATCGGGGCCTGGGGGACACTTTGAAGGCCAAGGAGAGCACATGTGGCTTTTTGTTTTAATATGTTGATAGCTTTGGAACATTTAAGTGACTACAGAACAAAATAATCTATAACTATTTCAAATATTTTTCTAAAAGGAAGCATGTTTTCCTTTTTATTTTTCCTTTCAATTTAGAAGAAGGTTGAGGTGAGTAATATATAGTTAGAGCTGCAATTTCATGATGTGCCACATAAGTAGCAAGAAATAGCTACATTTATGGCGTTTATGTTAAGGCCTATTACTGGTATGCAAATTCCCAGCCGATAATTGTTTTCACAATCAGGCCCAGAGGCATTACCATGGAAGAAGTAATTATAAAATAGTTAATTAAAAGTAATTATAAAATGGTAAATTACTTTTTATACATCCTCATACATTGTTCAGTTATAACTTAATTTTTGAAATACTGCAATGGCTGCCTCCCAAGATCACAGCACCCTTCAGGGAAACATAGCTCAACCACCAGTATCAACTTCCCTTTTTAAAACTTTGCAAACTCAGATTCTGGGACATTCCAGCTCAACAGCTGGTTCTTTGTCCTGACTATGGTCAATGTTTAATGTACCATAGCAGAATTCTCTACAGTGTGGCCTGAACTCCCTGAGGGCCCTCCAAGTCCATGTGGGAGAGTGGAATGTGAGGCTAATATGAGCATCGTGAGCTTTGAAGAGAGGCTGGTGCACAGTAGCCAATGTTCTGGGAGCAAGGAGGTGAGTACTTCTTTGAAGTGGGAAGGGCACTGATAAATTGTGGCCATTTTAAATGGAGGCTTTGGAAATTCAGCTAGATACCAAAAAGCTAAACTGGGCCAAAAATAAGGGAACCAGTTTTTCTACACAGAATTAAAACTTACTCTAATTATTAAAATTATATTCCACAATTTGGCTGCAATTTTAAGAGAACAACAAAAGTTTAGACTATAGTGAAAATTATTGTTGAATGATGAAGCCAGTGAATATACCTAGCCAGGAGAATGTAATCAGCTCTATGACCTTGCACCCTGGTTTTTAAAGTGATATTTTGTATTTCTGGTCTAGGGTAGCTAGATAAAATTCAGATTGCCCATTGCATTTGAATTCAAAATACACAAGTTTTTTGACAGTAGGTATGTTCTAAATATTATGGAGCATACTTATAATTAGAAAAATCATTGTTTATCTGAAAATTCAAATTTAATAGGGCATCCCAGATTTTTATTTGCCCTTATAAGGTTGCTATAGTAAATAGTATCTTTTTACCATCACACTTCAAACCAATTATTACTAGTAGAAAAAATACTGATATATTATTCCCTGTTAACCAAGCTACCTCACTGAAATCTCTCATTATGTCTCTGGGTTTTCTAGGTATGCAACCATCCTTTCGGCAAATAATGATATTTTTGCTATCTCTTTTCTATTATTTATTTGTTGCATTCCTTTTCCTTGGTTGATTGTGCTGAAGAAAATATAAAAGCAGACTTAGATAATGTTGGTGATGCTGAGAATCTTTGTGAAACCCAATGTCTCTGGGTTGCTATTTTCCTTAATTTCCAAATGAAACAAGTAAGACTTGCATTCCAACTTCTGTGCAAATTCCAGCTCCTATTACACTATTTCTGAGCATCCTGTGGCTTATAGTCTCATAGTAAATTTATCTCTTCCTAAATTTTAGTGTCTGATGTAGTCTCCAGTGTGGTCTCGCTTTTTTTTTTTTTTCACTAAATTTATTGGGGTAACATTAGTTAATAAAATTGTACAGGCTTTAATGTACAATTTTATGATTCATCATTTGTTTATTGCAATGTATACCCACCATCCAAAGCCAAATCTTCTTCCATCACCATGTATTTGACTCCCTTTACCTTTACTACCCTCATAATCCCCCTCCCCTCTGGTAACTACCATACTCTTGTCTGTGTCAGTGGGCTTGTGTTTATTTGTTTTTCTTGTTCATGTGATACTTTCAGTTTTATATCCCACATATGTGTGAAATCTATGGTTCTTATCTTTTTGTCTGACTTACTTCACTTAACATGATATTCTCAAGATCCTCCATGCTGCTGCAAATAGCAGTATTTCATCCTTTCTTATGGCTGAGTAGCATTTCATTGTATATGTGTATCACATCTTTTTTAACTAATCATCTATTGAAAGGCACTTTGATTGTTTCAATGTTTTGGTCACAATGAAAAATGTTGCAATGAACATAGGGGTGCATATATATTTGCAAATAAATGTTTTCAATTTGGGGGGTAGATACCCAGAAGAAGAGTTGCTGGGTCATGTGGTAAATCTATTCTTAAATTTTTGAGGATCTTTTATACTCTTTTGCAGAGTGGCTGTACCAGTTTACATTCCTATCAGCAGTGCACCAAGGTTTCTTTTCTTCACAACCTGTCCAACACTTGTTATTACTTGTCTTGTTGATAACAGCCACTTTAACAGGTATGAGGTGGTATCTCATCGTAGTTTTGATCTGCATTTCCCTAATAGCTAGTGAGGTTGAGCATCTTTTCATATATCTATTGGCCATTTGCCTTTCATACATTCCTTCTTGGAAGAAGTGTCTGTTCACATCTTCTGCTCCTTTTTTAGTTGGGTTGTTTGTTTGGTGTTGAATATTTTGGATATTAACACTTTGCCTGAGCAGTTTTTTACAAATATCATCTCCCATTTTGTTGGTTGCCTTTTTGTTTTGTCACAGTTTCTTTTGCTGTACAGAAACTTTTTAGTTCAATATGGTCCCATTCATTTATGTTTGCTTTTACTTCCCCTACCTTTGGCATCAATTCATAAAATATGGGAATATATATGAGGAAATCCAAAACACAACTTTGAAAGAACATAAGCACACCTATCTTCATTGCAGGATTATTTACAATGGCCAAGTTATGGAAGTAGCCCTAGCATCCATCAGTAATAAGTGGATAAAACAACTATGGGGCATTTACATAGTAGAATACTACTTGACTACAAAAAAAGAACAACATTTTACCTTTTGGAACAGCATGGATGGACCTGGAAAACATTATGCTAAGTAAAATAAACCAGTCAGAGAAAGAGAGATACCATATGGTTTCACTCATATGCGGACTCTAATGAACAAACTGAACTAACAAGCAGAATAAGAACAGACTCATAGAAGCAGGATGACCACTATGGGGGGTGGGGTTAAGGGGTGGAAGGATTGAGCAAACAGGAAAAAGGACTCATGGACATGGACAGCAGTGTGGTGATTGTGTGGGAAGGAGGACGTATAAGAGGGATAAATGGTGATGGCAAAGAATGCAGTAAAAATATAAAAAATAAATAAAACTTTGCAAATTAAAAATAATCTTATCTATGACCAAGGTCCAAAGTTTAGTACCTATGTTTTCTTCTATGTAATTTATTGTTGCAGGTTTATATTTAGGTCTGGTATCCATTTTGAGTTACTTTTTGTATATGGAGACAAACTATCTAGTTTTAATCTTTTGCATGTGGCTTTCCAAAACTTTTTCCAGCACCATTTATTGAAGAGGCTTTCTTTTCTCCATTGTATGTTTTTTGGCTCTTTTGTCAAAAATGATCTGCCCATGTATATGTGAGTTTATTTCTGGGCAACAACAACAAAAAATTAAACTAATAATAAACTTAACAAAGATTGTTAAAGACCTGTACACTGAAAACAACAAAGCATTATTAAAAGATGTTGGAAAATATACAAATAAATAGAAAGATATTCTGTGTTCATGGATTGGAAGAAACAGCATAGGTAAAATGGCCATATTACCTAAATCAATATACTTATTTGATGCAACAAAATTTCAATATCATTTAAAAAATACACCAAAAAAGTATCAGACTTTTATGGAACCACAAAAGACCACAATAGCCAAAGCAATCC